>BMAV01018488.1:0-80054 GCA_019973955.1 Trichonephila inaurata madagascariensis
TTGCGTTTTTTATACTTTTTCTTACACATTAAAATATTTTCAGTCTATTTAAAAAATTAAACCTATTTACTTAATGTTTTGCATGTACTGTTGCTAGTTTGAAATAACGTATTTCTTAACTTTTCGTCCAATGTTTTAAAATAAAGATTCTTTCTTACATTGTGGAAGTAGAGGATACCAGAGGGCCACATCTTTTTAAAGTGATTGCATTCAGTTTTTAACTTTGCATCTGAGAAAGGTATGAATTGTACCACATAAAATCAATAAATATAAATTAAATAAAATAGTGACAGTTTAATTCAATGAATGCATTGTCTCAAATTCATACTTATAGTTGCAAGTATTTTTAATTTTAGAATCGGTTTAATGAGACATCGATACTTTAATTTTTTGTTTAATTAAGAGTGAGATTGTTTGTTGAAATTCTCACAGCCAGCAAGTTAACGTCAGCCAACCTGAATCTATAGTTACTCTTTCTTGTTTATCTTCATGCAAGGCAAACTTTGCTTACAAATATAAGTCAACCCAGATATAGGAAATATATATTTTTTTTTAATATTTGGTTTTCTGACGGGTTGAAAAAAAATCTCTTTGAGGGCACATATGGCACTATTTCGGGCCGCAATTTGCTCGCTCCTGTTTTAGGCGAAATCAATACTTGATCTCATGTGATTCGTCTATCATGAAGCTAATAGCCTTTCAGCCAGGCCACCACGGAATTAGAAACTAATTTACAAACACTAACATTGAAATATTCCTTTTTTAAAAAAGGAAGTTGAAACAGATGTGCTTACATACATGTATTTTTGCCCATACTAGCATAAAATTCAGAATGTTATTCGATTTTCTGTTCCATTTTGTATTACATCACCTGAAAATAACATAATGATATTGTGACATAGCCATCCTGCGATAGCTATGACGTGGGGATCCGCGAAGCTAGAGGTGGGGGGATTATCAAAAGGATGAGGCATTTTTAATTTTAAATCAACTTTTATTAAGAATAACTTAAATTACTTTATCTAATGAACAACCTTTTTTAAGTGAGAATAAGCCACAAATTAGACTGAATATTTAAGTCAGATCGCACAACTAGATCACTTATCCTAAGTATAGTTAATTATCTGCCTAATCAGCTTTCATATTATAATATCACTTAAAAAAGTAACCCTCCTACCTTGGTTGAAGACTCATCTATTCTGTTTTGAAAATAGGTGTACTCGGGTACTATTACTCTTCCTTATGAATATTATTATCGAAGGTGGGCTTTTCCTTCCCCTTGTGAGTGGGCCCGTCTAACACTTTTTCCCGAACTTTCCACACAAGCTTTCTTAAGATTGCCATTTTTTCACTAAACCTTTACCCTTTTTAAAAGTATATCTTATATGCATTTTGCTTTGTTTTTCTTCTTGGTATTGGGTTGGAAAAGTTTTGCCATTAATCGTGGCCGTCAAAGAACGTAGGAGTTATGTTAGAAGAAGAACGCGAGAGATGTCACAATATTATACTTATTTAGGTTTCTTTGCTAATTGCTTAGGAAACATAAATTAATTAAAATTAAGTTATTTGTAAGTTCGAAAATATTTAATTTAATTTTTTTAATTCATTCCGCCGGCTTTGGAAATGCTGTATTACCTTTTACACTTTCTGAAATAAATTTTGTTAGATGTTTTTTATTCACTTTTAATTAACTATATCGTTTTCTCAAAATCCTTTTTAATTTCGATAAATTGAGAAACCTATGCGTAATACTAATTAGTATCACAAAATATTAAGCCATTACGCAGTGCTAATTCTTGACTAGAACTACTGATGTGAAAAACGCGGGGGGAAAAATGCGCATTAGGCGAAACCAAAACACGTGCGCGACATTCGTCTTCATATTAATAGATTTCATGTGTTATGTTTGAAGACATTGACCTTCATTTCTCTGACACACAAATCCTGGGCACTCCTTGTAGTGTGAATTAATACTTGGATCTCACACGCGCTACTATTTATTTCTTTTTGTATATCAGATTATACTTCTGGTGAATGTAGAGAGGTCAAAGTTGGAATACTTCTTGGAATTGCTTTCCGAAGATAACTAATAGCGTCGCCAAATATTGAATGTTTGCTTAAGTAACATGCATATATTTAAATAAGTAAATTATTTCAGATCGTGAAACGATTATGATACTTTTTTTCAAAAGAGAAAGAAAAAAAAGTCATTTATAGATAATTATTTTTAATTGCATAATCTATTTCTTGATGTAAAAAAAATTAAATTTTAATTTTATTTTAAGGGGAAGTGCTATTATGTTACGTTGGAAAAAACGCTATTTACACTATTTGAGTTAACATATTTTCCAAATATGCATTATTTGATTAAATGCAAGAAGTTAAAATTAAAAATGTTATAATTAGAAATGCAAAAAACTATCATTTATATATATAAAAAAAAAAAAGCTTTTAGTGTAATAATAAATAAAAGTGTAGAAAAGCGTAGACTTAAAACAACTTTCTAATTATACTAAAATTTAATATTTTTCAGTTTTAAATTGAGGCAGTTTTGCAAATTTGAGTTTCTGTCACGAAATTTTAAAATACTAAAATATAGCACTACAATATGTTTACTATAATGTAGTTTGGTACCCCAACGTTCAGTTTTATCTGCAATACTCTTGAATTCAGAATACTTGTATTCGAAAGACTAATTATATACAATATCAGCTGAGGGTTGACATTTAGATACATCATTTTCAGTAGTATTCTATCTCTTCAAAATATTGTTTATCATGGCAACCTGAGAGCATTTTGGCCATGGCATTTTCTCAACAGGAAAAAATTAATGATAAAGCTTTTAAGTTATATAAACTATTTTTAAAACAAAAATTGGCCTTGATATCAATCTTAATCTACGAAAACTAAAAACTCAGAGAATAATCAAGTAGAAAGGATTTCAGTAATGAATATTGAAATTCATAACCATTTTACACTGAACGAATGGATTATGCTTAAAAATGTTTTTTAATTTAAATTTCAATTTTAAGAGGAAATATGTTTAAAAAGGGACAAAAAAACCTAAGCTAAAAAGATTCAAATATCTTAAACTAATTTGTTATCTGATCAGAAATTTGGTGGCAACTTTCTTTGGGTAAAAAAATGTAAAACAAGAAATTAATTGGACATAGCCATCATTCGATAGCTATGTCGGGGTTTCACGTGTTAGAGGTGTGGGATTTTTCCCCGGAATGGAGACATTCTAAAATTCTTAATATCACTTTTTTTAAAAAATTTAATTTAAATTACTTAGATATCAAAAACTTATATTAAGTGAGAATAAACCACAACACGTAGTCTTAACTAACCAGATCCCCAATAAATCACTTATCAATATAAATATTTATATCCGCCTAATCTCTTCAATAAAAACTAGCGTTCAGAATATAATCTTCCTACCGGTTGAATACTCAAAGTCAAGGCTAATTCAAATCTTTTCCCCTAGGGTAGTACAATGGTATGTACCTTGTATAGTTGGCGGGTGGCGTCTTGATTCTAAGTAAGCCGTCGATTAACACTTCTATCTTCCCACACTCAACTTTTTAAATTGCCATTTTACTCACTAAAATTTCTTCCTTTTAAAGGTTATTTTAGTATCTATGCTTCGTTTCATTTTTGGATTTGGGTTAAAAATTTTTTCCAAATGGGCCGTCAAAGAACATAGAGGTTATGTAAGAGGAAGAACGGAGAGATGCAAAATCCCCTCCAAGAAAAAAAAACGTGATTTATTCAAGGGTTCAAAACACCCAAGAAATTAGAGTTTAAAATTTTTTATTTTTGAATCTCCTCATTTTCTAAGTTGTTTTTAAAATTTTTAACCTTGAATCCTCATTTTAACTTCTATAATTTACAATATTTAACTTAACGTAATTTTATTTTTCATCAAATTAAATTTAATATTTAACTTAAATTTAAACTCGTGACAGACAAAATAAATTTTACTGCATTAACTAGGCCAACATTAAAATTTGTTTTTTTAATCATGGTATATTCTCTTTTTTACACATGTCTTAATTCTATATATTTAACGTTATTTAAATGTTTTTATATACTAAAATTTTACGTGCATTTTTCCTGGGTACGCAGACCCAAAACTCTGCATCAGACAAATATTCATTTATGAGTTGGAGACCGGCTCTACTGCTCCAAGTTGAGGCTACATATCAGCTATAGAAAAATACTTTCGGGGTCTGGGACTCCTGACCCTTTTTTTCGGCGTGGGCGCAGGTCATATTTCCTTTCTATCTTGAACCCAGTTGTTTCCGTTTTTTCTTCCTACTTATATAAATGTTACTGATGACAATGGTCTTTATTAATGTTATTGGGTCTACATTTCTGCCACTTTCTCTGTGGTCCACTTAAACTCGATCCATACAATCTTTTAATTCCTTTATCTAGCCTTTTTTTTTATTTCTTGTTTTATCAGAGGGGGCTGGCAGCAATCTGATAAGGACTGGCTTATCGGCTCTATCCGTTTTTTTCTTACATTGTTTTGACTTGAGATTTACCCCTTTTTCCTCTAACTCATTTACCGCAGACTTTTTTTCTTCCCATATTGGACCCTTTTGATCTTTGATCGATCCTCGGATCTTTTGATCCGAACTACCTTTTCCTGACGTGAACTAAACTATCTGGGCGACCTGTTCCTAACTCGACCTCGTCACTTTTCCCTATGACGATATATTCTTACTTGATCAACATTAACTTTAAACCCTTTTTTTCCTGACCTCCATATTACAATTTTATTATTTTTTTACATCTAACACTCTATACGGACCTTAAAATTTTTTGTTTTAAATTTGGAACAGATTTTATTAGCTGCTGAACAAAGGTGTCACTAATAAGCCCCAATCATCTACCTTAATTTGTACATCCCGTCTTCGTCTATTATAATATTTTTTCCCCATTTTTCATGCTTAGTTTTCGTATTTAGTCTAGCTTCATGAAAAAATTTTCTCAATATTTTTTACTGCAAATTCAGTTCCGTCGAAATCAATACAAATTTTTTTGAAATGGGGTAATCAACTTTCGCCCCAAAAAAAACCCTCCCGGGGTTTTTTCCCCGTCGTTTCATTCATTGCCTTACAATGCGTAAAAAACTCACGTAAAATTGGGCCCCAAGTATCGTGTTGATCATTAAATAATTGGAAGATTTCCTATATCTCGATTTACTTTTTTCTGTCCTTTTGCTTGTTCATATGCAACAGTCTTCAAGCCTTATGCCTAATCTTTCACTTAAATGTTCAAAATTTCGATATAAATTGGAGACCGTTATCACTTATTAATTTTATTGGGCTCGAAACGCGATATAAAATTATCAAAAAATATCCGCTATTATACGAGCCGGGGCCCTTTTTAAGAGGTATAATTTCACCCCATTTGCTGAAATGATCGGTAATACAAAAAGTTTCGATTACGCCCACTCTCGATATTGGATACGGCCTAACAAATCTAACGAACTATCTCATTTGGATAATTTGATACAATCATTTAATCGACCATGGTAAGCGTTTTTATAATTATTAACTTGGCACATATGGCATGTAGAGACATATTGATCAATAAACTTTCTCATATACGGAAATAACAAACGTCCCAAATTTTTTATAATAAGTTTTAAATCTATCTAGATGACCCGCTATTGGTTTATCGTGAAATTCGGTAGCATGATGTTTCAAAAGACTTTGAATGTATAGACGATTTCACCTAACGACGTTGCGTGTTTCGCAAAAAAACAACAAGCCTTCAATTGAAAGTCGGGACCAATTCTCACATATCGTCGCATTAACAGGTTACCCTAGGGGTTTCTAAATATCTACAGGTATGACCAAATTTGGGCTTCTTCTGCTCTGTTATTAACCTTCCCGCGAAGTAAGTACTAAATTCTGATTATTGCACAAATAACTTTTTCTTATTATATTTTCAACAGGGTTTCTCGTAAAATATCCCCAACGCTTTTTTTGAGTTCCAGGTCTATGTTCCCATTCTATATTAAATTCCCCGCAATTTGAGTGCCCATCTGATCTCCACTCGACAAATTTTTTCCCCATGCGTTAGCGTTTAACAGGGGATTGTAATAACTTTAATTGGCATCGCTCCAAATATGTTGGGAAATTTGTTCAACGCCCTACAAATGCCAGACATTCTCTTCGGTTACCGTATAATTCCTCTCGGGTTTTTCTATGAAGCAAATATAACTGGTCTTTGTTCCTGATTGAGCACTGCTCCCAAACCCATTGAACTGGCATCTGTAAATAAACCCCAAGGGCTTTGAAATTCGGCAATTTTAAAACCGGCGCCTTTGTTCGGGGCCTTTTACCGCTTCGAATGCCTTCGCGCCCATGGACCAGACGAATTTTTTTTTAATTTTTGTTTAAGATTATAAAGGCTCCAAAAATCAGATAATTTTAATAAATTTTGGTACCACGAACATACCCAAAAACTTGGAAACCTCCTTTGAATTACGGGGTGGTTTCATCTCTAGTATGGGTCGAACCTTTGTCTCATCCGTTTTGATTCCTTTCTTTCTAATAATTAACCTAAATATCAATTCATCGCACGCAAATTTACATTTATATTTATTTTGTCACCAAAACCTGCATCTTGCAACAACGAAAAACTTTCTTAAATGTCAACATGGTGAGGAGATGGAACGTAATAATTTCGCGTCCAAAACCACTCACAAACTTCCCCATCAGGTTTTAGGGTAAGGTCAATTGCCTTTTTGAAAAATTGGGGGCGCCCCGATAAGCCGAATGGCACCGCCGGAAAGCATAAGTGCCACTTTTACTACGAATGCGGTCTTAACAATATCACTGGGGGTTTTCTGCCCTTTGAAAAACCCATTTTGATCAAAAGATGACATTATTGTCTTATGGGATGTTCGTTTTAAATCATCTATTAACGGTAAAGGGGACGCGGATACTTTGTGATCGAATTTAGCTTCCTATAGTCTACCGCAAATCTATATGCTTCTGGATTATCCGGGGGTAACCCATTATTTTTTTTTGCATAACACAACCGGTGACGCGTACGGGGATTGAATTGGAACAATCGTTTCCCCCCGTAACATTTTTTTTTATATGAAAATCAATTATCGCTTGTTTTCGCCGGTCAAACTGTACGGCCTGGAAACTACTGGTGGGTTATTCCCGTGTCAATTTCAGGTATAAAACATGAGTAAGACCTGGTTTTTCTGAGAATAATCCTTAAAACTACTAAACAAATTTTGTAATTCCTGTTTTTTTTATCCTCCAATTTTTCTTAGAAAAAATCTATTTCAACATTTTCCTCTTCAACTGATTCAACCACCCCATCTATCTGCGAACGGGAATCTTTTTCGATTTTCGATCAAAGTCAAAAAAACCGTCCATCTATAAAATCAACACCACACAAAATACATGGGTATTCCAAATCCGTCAACACATGAAAGACCAAGGTTTTACAAATTTCGAATCTGAATAATCAATTCTAAATTCCTATAATTTCATTTCGCTCTATGTGCTGTGATCACCTGAGCTCGCGATTTTTATTGTTTATAAAAAATATTTTTTTATATTTCTTCCGAAAAAATGATTTATCTGCCCGGTGTCCCATAGCGCTTTCAAAAATGTGTTATTTAATAAAAAAAGGGAAAGTGGGGGAAACTCCACGATGATAAATAAAATCGGAGAAAAAATTAATTTGGGATATCCACGCCGATTCCTTTGAGTATGAACTTCATCAACTTTCACAACATTCAATCGTCCCCTTTGGTCCCATCGCCTGACTGAAATTTTTTCTGAACCCCTATTTCTGCGGTCCCCCTATTAAAATTATCATTTCGATCTTTCGAAATTGGTATCCCCTTTTGTTGAATCTCTGTCATCCTTTTTTAAAACTATTCCTACCCCGAACCTTTACTTTGACCTATTCCGGGCTTCAGTCATTTCTGCCATTATTTGGTCTACGCCCCAAACCCCGAATTTCTCCAGTTTCGGATTATCATCAAAATTGCATCCTATGCTCGTTTTGACTCGTCTTTTCCCCATTATAACTATTCTGCGAACCTCTTTTTAATTTGTAAGAATACCTTTCTTCAAATTTAGCTAATATTTTTAAAGGGACCGTGTTCTGCGGATTCGAACTTCCACAAACCTGGATTGTGGTTTGAGTCTAACAAAAAAGTGATCAACCAATTCGTCGTGACATCCCTAGTTCCAAATCTTTTAATTTTGAAATCAAACAAAATCTGTTGGTTCCCGATTTCTTCCCTGCTGGGATCAAAAAAACCCGGCCCTAACTCTTTTTTTTTTGATTGCGGGGAAAAACTTTTCCAATTCTGCCTTTAGATGCGCGAAATCCGTGGCTGTATCTTGCACTAGCACCGATCCCAAAAATTGAGTAAATCATTCCCGAGATGACTTTTTAAAAAGCACATGACAAGTTACTCGGAATTTCAAGTAACTGTATTTGATTATCAATGGCCCTGAATTTATTAATGTTTCTGACCCTGAAAAACCAAATTTTGGTAACCAAACCCTCCCGTATTACCTAACCCAGAGTTATATAAACGATTCGGGAAAGGGGCATAGCCATCATTCGATAGCTATGTCGGGGGGTTTTGCGTGTTAGAGGTGTGGGGTTCGAAATGAGAATTCTATAATTCTTAATAGACTTTTATTAAAATTTTAAATTAAATTACTTAGATATCGAACACACAAACTTATATTAATGAGAATAAACCACAACACGTAGTCTTAACTAACTCAGATCGCGCAATTAGATCACTTATCAATATAAATATATTATATCCGCATAATCTCGTCTCAATAATATACTAGCGTTCATAATGTAATCTTCCTACCTTGGTTGAAATAACGTCCCGGCTAATTAAAATCTTTCTCCTAGGGTTTCAATGGTATGTACCTTTAAAAGTTGGCGGGGGGGCGTCTTGATTCTAAATAAGCCGTCGATCAGCACTTTATCTTCCCTACACTCAACTTTCTCTAAATTGCCATTTTTCTCACTAAAATTTCTATCCTTTTAAAAGGGTATCTTATTTGTATCTATGCTTCGTTTTTTTTTTGGGTTTGGGTTGGAAACGTTTTTTCCTTAATCGTGGTAGTCAAAAAACATAGGGTTATGTTAGAAGAAGAACGCGGGGATGTCACAAGGTATCCGACTACGTTCGGAACCGTGATTTTACAAAAGCGCATAAATGAATAATTTTTAATGATATTTAGTGTCACTTATATTAGTATACATGTATAAAATTGTTTTAAGGACATTTTGACAATATACATATATATATATATATATATATATATATATATATATTTTAGTACAATATTTTGGTAAAAAATTAACTTAGAATAACCTTTTTTCAAAATGTTCTCCTTTAGTAAAAAATGCTTCTAAAATAATAATTTTTTGTGTGTGTGTGCTTATATAAAGTAAAGACGTCTCCAGAGAGTCTGAACTATTGTTTTCGAAAAACTCACATTATTTTTGGAGTTACAACCAATTGAAATAATTATCGGCGTTTTTTTTCTTAAAATTTCTCCCCTGTTGTCGTAAAACATGGATAAATCCACTTCTAAGTTATATATTTCAAAAATTCTAGTTGAGCCTCTTACAGAGGTTTGAGCTATATAGAGGCAAAATATTATTATAATAGTCGCATTTTTCACAAAAAGAGAATATTTTGAAATTGGTCATTCTATGTTCATTTTTTGTCAAAATACTGTACTTAAATAATTTTTTTCCCAAGAATATTCTTAAAAAATTTTTATATGCATTTTCTAATCTAAGTGACAATAAATATCATAAATATTATCCATTTATACCCTCTTGCAAAGTCACGGTTCCGAACGTAGTCGGATACCTTAAATCCTTTGAATCCTTAACTTTTTGAAATTTGTATGGTACTGTACGGCCCTAAGGTTGTAATATTAAGGACCTGCTTTCATTTTCAAGAATGACAAAGCTCACTTTCTTAGGCTTCGTGTGACGACAAATTTATGGAAAGTGAGGTTATTCTCCGGATGCATTGTTCAGCAATATCTCTAAATCTTAATCTTATAAAGCATATTTGGTATGCTCTGGAGAGGCAATTATGTCCCATTTTATGCCTCTCATAACCACCTAGAACTGGAGAGCAGCGTAATTGGTGTGTTGGGAGCTGCGATTACCATAGAGACATAGATTATTTCCTTTTCAGCGTGAACTCAGTTTATGAAGTTGTGTAACTGTAAAATGGAATGTAGTTCGTATTAGCCCATATTTTGTTTCATCTTGTAATCAGTATATTAGTGTTTCTTTCAATGAGAGAGAGAGAGAGCTACAGGATTATGTGTGCGCAGCATAAACTGTTGTAAGAAAACTTTTTTGTTATATTAAAACCAATGTAATTCCTACTTTCACTTAATTCTAGTATTTCCAGGCATTATTCAAGCCAAAATAATTATTCTCCTAATTCTAAAACAAGTGTACTCAAGAGAATAACAAAACACGTACCTAATACATAACTTCATACCATTTCTAGTAAATAAATGAAATTGTGGATGTAGAAATATAAGAAATACAGACGTATAAGAAACATAAAGATTATTCATTTTATAACTCTCTATTAATAAACAGAAAATAATACGCATTTTTTTACATATCGTTTTAGATTAATGAGAAAAATTTTAAAATAAAGAACATAGCAATATAATAATATAAATTTTAATTTTGAAATTTATTTCTTTGCCTGTAGAGGAAAGTATAATTTTCGAGAAAAGAAGCAAATCTCTATTTTTAAAAATTTCTGTTTCTCAATTTCCGGAGATACGTGATGATTCGTTTTGTTAAGGATTGACTCCATTAGAAACTTCTTTCTCCATTCATTAGGACATGCTTGCTCTCAAGCATAGTGATAAAACTCGGCAGATACTTACTCTATTATTAACTTTGATTATATTACATGAAGCGGAACATATTTTGAGGTTTGGAGGAAAATACAGTCAAACCTCTATTTAGCGAATATTTCTATTTTACGTACTTTTTCCTGGGACCAAGAGCCTAGTATATTGAAAAATGAATCTTTATTTAACGAATTTTTCACTTAACGAACCATTTCTCGGGATTTAGTGACTTCGTTAAATAAAGGTGTGACTGTATTGTATTTCCCATTATTAGTTTGTTTTTTAAAAATGTCTTGAGGTTATGTTGTGACGGGCTCACGCGTCTTTTCTGTAACATAACCTCTGGGTTCTTTGACGGCCAAGATTAATGGCAAATATTTTCCAACCCAAATCCAAGAAGTGAAATGCAAGTGTAGATGCAAATAAGATAGCCTTTAAAAGAACAGAAGTTTTAGTAAGCTGGATGGCAATTTAGAGAAAGTTCTGTTTGGGAAAAGATAGAAGCGTAATTTGACGGCATACCAAAGAAGCACGGATTCCTAGCCATTACTACAAGGTGCATGCTATTGCACGCGCGCCGATCTGTCTCTCTGAAAGTGATTCCCCCTTTGCGTAATTCAAGGTAGGACAGATTATTTGATATCTGAATTCGTAATATTATTAGAATTGAAAGTAGGCGGATAATATAATTATTTAGATAAGTGATCCAAGTTGCGCGATTCGTTTTAGCTACGGCTACGTGTTTTGGTTTATTCTCATTTAATATAAGTTTGTTCAATATATTAGAAATTTAAGTTAAACTCTTAATAAAGTCATATTAAGAATTCTAAAATGTCGACTCATTTCGAGAACCCCACACCTCCAATTCACGCTGAAAACCAAAGATATGGTCGACAAAGATCGACCATATCACAATGTTGTTTTGCAATTGTAGCTTAAGGAATGAAAATTTAATTAATCCTTTTTTATATGATGTTATGACTTAGAGGAAGAATTCTAATTTCTCGCTGCCTCTAATACATTTTAAATTAATCTGATTAGTACAGTGCTTCTCAAACTTTCAATACTGGCGATCCACTTTTCAATCATAATTTTTATCACCCCCCCTGATACAATAATAATGTATTAAATGCAATAATAATGCACTTTGACGCTAAAGCTACAATATGATCTTAATTTTATAAACCGTACAAATTAATAAGATAAGTAAATAAAATTTTATTTTTGTTACTTTTAAGTAACATATATTTTATTTTTCTTTCTCGAATTTTTAAACTGGAACAGATTGCAAAATGCGGTGGCTGCTTTGAAGACAAATATAGATCTAAAATCGGGAAAAAAGTATTCTAAGGTCAATTTCAAATTTGTAAACCTTCCTTTTGAAAACTTTCCTCTCAAGATCCCCCATGGAATCGCTAATACTTATTAAACTTGTTTTAATTTGTTTAATAAATTAATTATAAAATCCCTTTTAGCACTGATACTTAAAAGTGTACGTCTAAACCCCTTTTTCGTACGAGGTTCTTTTTTTAAAAAAAATTAAAAACTTTTTGGGATATAATAGCGAATTGTCGGAGAGTAAACCCAAATGCGCGACAATGTTTGAAAACTTAAAATGATTTTTTAAAAATGAATGCTCATATTATAATTAGTTTTGCGAATTTTTTTTTTAAGCTTAAATTTGAGCTTTTTGAATTAATGTTTGTAAAAAATATAAAATCCCGAAAAAGAATAATTGTGTTATTTTTAATATTTAAAGTGAGAAGACTTCTAATGTTTTTTCCCGGGGAGTAGGGCACCCCCATCAATTTAAATTTCCCGCGGGGTGATCGCCCCCCAATTTTTTTAATTTATTATTTTACGTACACGATACAAATAGTGATCCCAGTGAATAATTTAACTAAGAGAAAGAGATACTTATCTTCTTTTAGGACTTTGCGACAGGGCCCTCCTTCGATACCAACAGGGTTTCAGCAAGTTGGGGGGGGATTCTCGAAATGATGAGAAATTTTTTGAATTTTAATTCTTTTTTTAAGAATTTAACTTAGATTACTTAGATATGAAAAAAAATTTTTTAAAGGGGAATAAACCAAAACACGTAGTCTTAATTAACACAGACCCCAATTAGATCACTTATCAATATAATTATTTTATATCCGCCTACTCTTAACCTAATAATATATTTGCGTTCGAAATAATCTTTCTACCTTGGTTGAATACCAAAACTACTTCAATTATTTCTCCAAATGGTCACAATGGTATGTACCTTGGTTGAAAAGGGGGGGTTGTTTTATTTTAGGTGCGTCTATCAACACTTCTATCTTTTTGAACTGAACTTTTCTAAATTGCCATCACGCTCACTAAAAAAATTCTATCTTTTAAAGGTTATCTTTTTTTATCTATGCTTCGTTTCACTTTTTATTTGGGTTGGAAAAAAATTTGCCATTAATCGGGGGTCAAAGAACACAGAGGTTTTGTTAGAGGAAGAACGGGGGAGATGTCACAACTTTTTAATTTTTTTTTGTAACAAATAAACAGTTTTGCCAGAATTAACGATGTCGTGATATGTGTGCCCCCCCCCGGAAATTCCAGGTTAAAATGATTCAATATAATAAATGGATGTTATTTAAAAAAAATTTTGTAAAAAAGTTTTTCATTATGCTTTATATGTTTGAGAGTACTTATAAAAGTAAATCTTGGCAATAATTCTTCAAAGTCCGTGGTTTTCCAAATATCATAAAAACTCTTTCATGGGGCCCCCGAAATACATTATTTAAACTTCCAAATGAGAAACAAACACATTAGAGAGGGGGCATAACTAACTTCCCAAAAACTTGAGGTCAAACAGATGTTGAGCAAATATATTTTGCGCCTAAAGCTAAATGTACAATATTTCAAAAAAAAATAAAGTATGAATTTTGTTCTTCCTAAATTTTTAGATTCGGGTCTGTTTTTTTTTCTCTGAAAAGAGTATATTTTTAAAAAAAAAAACAAAAAAATCTCTATCATGGGATTATAGCAAATCAAATAAAAGGTTTTTTTTATTTGGTTATAGGATCAAAGATAGCTAATTAGGTATTGAAGCAGTTTTTATTTTTTTAATATTGCCAGATGATATATATAAATTATATCAGAGTTCTAGAGCATTTTTTATTATTTCTGAACGCATTTTGTTTTAATTCATTCCAGTAAATTAATTATCTTTTAAATCTTTTATTTTCGAAATGCTCGCGCCCCCAGGGGGGCGCGCCACACAGTTTGGGAACCGCTGGATTAGTACCATCAGCTCTAAGCATTTTTAGAATATACCTCCTAGTAAATGTACATTGTTAAATCAAAATTAAATGGCTCTACAAACTAGCACTATTTTCGTTTCAAATTTTTTCTGGTTCTTGACTTAAAAAAAAAAAATATTACTATTTATCAAACAATTACATCGTCGACCTATCATTATTTTTAAAAAAAAAACTAACAGAGCTCAACTGTTTTTAAATGAATTTTTTCATAATATTAGAAATACAGTAGTGGAAAAAAGTCCTGAACACACTGGAATTTTTCCCCAGTACTCATGTTTGACTTCATTTTTCTTTACGCAATTACCGTATCATCTTAACTGTTGTTATTGTTCATAATGTGTTTTTTTATGCTGTTTTCAAATTTGTTTGTAGAATTTATGTAAAGTAAATAGTTTCATCAATATTTTGGGGAAAAAAACATAAGACAAGCACAGCATTTGTAATAATAAGTTATTGTTTATTTCATCCAATAAAATGCTCCATTATATCCCAACTAATTAGACAGTAGTTGTCATTAATGTTTGAAAACAGAATGTGCAGAATGTTTTAGTGTATTAAAAGTAGTAGATTATTGTGCAAGTTGAAGTTTCGTGGGTGGAATTTTCCTTTCTGCGTCATATAATGGAAGACACAAAATAATACTTTTGAAGGAAGAAGGTTATTCTGTGCTACAAATTGCTACTGAAGTATTATGTGGACTTTCTACTATCGTGAGAACGTTTTAAAAATATTCAGAAACAAATTCTATTGCGAACAGGAAGCGATCTGGACGATCTGAGAAAAACTAACTTCACCTGAAGACAGGGTATTACACACAATTTCACTATGAATGGCTTAATTCACCACAAGTTTTGAAGTAATGGATTTGACATCGAATGAGAATATGTGCCCTAAAATTGTGTGAGGAAAATTGATGGAAGTTGGGTTACGGGGCTCCAGAGCTCGCCCAAAACCATTACTGACTGATTGGAGTGGGTAAAGGATCATATTCACTATAGAATGTCCAAGAAAAAGCAATATTTGATGAGGAAAGTCAGTTTTACATTTTAGGTGACAAAAATAATGACTATGTAAAACGATACACTCGTAAAGAATTCCGCCCCCAGTGTCTGAAGCCAACAATAAAGCATCTGACGAAAGTGACGATATGAGGCCGCATGTCTTCTCGTGTTGTTGGAAGACTTCACATTGTGAAAGGAAAAGAGAAACCCTGAGAATATGCAAAGTAATGCAGAATAATACAAAGTAAATTGTTGCCAACAGCTGGAGATCTTTTTGGGGATCAGTCACGGATTTTTCATAGCAATAATTCTTCATTTCACAGTGCAAATGTATCACAGAAATAGTTGGAAGACAATACTGGGAATAGATTGACCTGATCAAGACGGTTCTCCAGATCATAATTCTATAGAAAACCTACAGTACAAAGTTTGTTATGATATTTTAAAGGAAAACCTTCAAAGGAACTGCATTTTGCGGTATTATAATTAACAAATGAATTTGCTTAAATTGTTTTTAGTATTTAATTGCTATAATAATTTAGATTTATTTTTGAGTTCATGATGCAAAGACAGCACCATAGGAATTAAAAAGTCCTCACGTTGAATTGGCGCTGAGTGGGTCTGTTCCCCTCATTCCTTGATCCTATCGCAAAATTACAAAATCTATCCCCAATAAGTCTCATGATGCTTCTAAGGGAGACGAAAATAAATTAGTGAAAGAAATGTATTTACCTATACTGAAGAGCCAAAAAAAAAAAAACTGATACAGGCATGCATATGCAAATAAAGAGATATGGAATCAATCAGAGTAAGGTGCTGTGGTCGGCAAAGCCTATATAAGGCGACGAGTGTCTGGCACAGTTGTTAGATAGGTTACTGCTGCTACAATGGCAGGTTTTCAAGATTTAATTGAGTTAAAACGTGGTGTTAT
This sequence comes from Trichonephila inaurata madagascariensis, assembly GCA_019973955.1. Lineage (NCBI taxonomy): Eukaryota > Metazoa > Arthropoda > Arachnida > Araneae > Nephilidae > Trichonephila > Trichonephila inaurata. The sequence continues at coordinate 16,157 of BMAV01018488.1, forward strand.
AGAGAGATGGGCATAGCATCTCCGAGGTAGCGATGAAATTTGGATTTTCGCGTACGACCATTTCACGAATGTACTGTGAATATCGGGAATCCGGTAAAACATCAGATCTACGACATCACTGCGGCTGGAAAAAGAACATGCAAGAACGGGACCAACGACGATTGACGAGAACATTAAACGTGACAGACGTGCAACCCTTCAGCAAATTGCTGCAGATTTTAATGCTGGGCCATCAACAAGTGTCACCGTACGAACTATTCAACGAAACATCATCGGTATGGGCTTTCGGAGCCGAAGGCCCACTCGTGTACCCTTGTTGACTGCACGACACAAAGCTTTAAGCCTTGCATAAGCCCGTCAACACCGACATTGGACTGTTGATGACTAGAAACACGTTGCCTGGTATGACGAGTCTCGTTTCTAATTGAATCGAGCTGATGGACGTGTACGGGTATGGAGACAACCTCATGAATCCATGGACCCTTCATGTCAACAGGAGACTGTTCAAGCTGGTGGAGGTTCTGTGATGGTATGGGGCTTATGCAGTTGGCGTGATATGGGACCCCTGATACGTTTAGATAAGACTCTGACAGGTTGTGACGGGCTCACGCGTCTTTTCTGTAACATAACCTTTGGGTTCTTTGAAGGCCAAGATTAATGGCAAATCTTTTCCAACCCAAATCCAAGAAGTGAAATGCAAGTGTAAATGCAAATAAGATAGCCTTTAAAAGAACAGAAGTTTTAGTAAGTGGGATGGCAATTTAGAGAAAGTTCTGTTTGGAAAAGATAGAAGTGTAATTTGACGGCCTACCAAAGATTCACGGATTCGTAGCCATTACTACAAGGTGCATACTATTGCACGCGTGCCTAACAGTCTCTCTGAAAGTGATTGAACCGTTGCGTGATTCAAGATAGGACAGATTATTTGATATCAGGATTCGTTATATTATTAGAATTGAAAGTAGGTGGATAATATAATTATTTAGATAAGTGATCCAAGTTGGGCAAACCGTTTTAGCTACGGCTACGTGTTTGGTTTATTCTCACTTAATATAAGTTTGTCCAATATATTAGAAATTTAAGTTAAACTCTTAATAAAGTCAGATTAAGAATTCTAAAATGTCGATTCATTTCGAGAACCCCACACCTCTAATTCACGCTGACAACCAAAGATATGGTCGCCAAAGATCGAAATCGGGGAATTTCTGTAGGACAATGCGACACCCCACACGCCCAGAATTGCTACATACTGGCTTCAGAAGCACTCTTCTGAATTTAGACACTTCCGCTGGCCACCAAAATCCCCAGACATGAACATTATTGAATATATCTGAGATGCCTTATAACGTGCTGTTCAGAAGAGATCTCCACCTCCTCTTACTCCTACTGATTTATGGACAGCCTTGCAGGATTCATGGTGTCAATTACCTCCTGCACTACTTCAGACATTAATTGAATTCATGCCACGTCGTGTTGCGGCACTTTTGCGTTCTCGTCGGGGCCCTACACGAAATTGGGCAGGTGTACCAGTTTTTTTGGCTCTTCAGTGTATAATACTATTGTAACATTTTCATTTATCCCGCAGTATATGTTATTCTACAAGATGGGGTGGCCATTGTAGCATAATGGTCGTGGCTGACTTTGTCGAGTCGCGGAATCGAGTCCTTGCGCCACTGAAGACCCGACGAGTCAAGAGGTGATGCGCGTTCGGTCTATCGTGGATCGAGATCCTGCTGTTAGCGTGGTATGAAAGTTGAGAGGAGGGTGTCAACTCAGGTGTCATCCTTGTCAGTTTACTGTGGCTCAAAATTACGAGATTTGTCGCCAAATCAGCATCTGTCTTCAGAGTCACTACATTTCATACCTCTGAGTGAGCTCTGTAATGATGAATCCAAAATCTACACAAAGTAGCAGCACAATCTACCACTTTTGAATATACCCTGTATGAAGAGTAAGATTTGATTTTTTATTAACGTCGCATTTTCTAAAATATTGTTACAAATTCTTTGTAAAATAGTGTAAATAATTTGTATTTGGATGTGTAATGCCTTTATCTTACTCTCTAAATTAGATTTAATTTACGTTAAAATTGTAATATTTACAAGCAAACGTAGTCCCTTACGTTATAATGGTGATTCAATGGGAACTTGGCGAAGTCTTGACGATAGAGCCAAGTTGACGTAATTTTTGGCGACCAATTTGGCGACTTTGGCGACCATTTTGGCAACTTGGTGATCATGTTGGTGAACATTTTTGGCGAGTTCGGAGCCCTCTGGATTCTTCTAGAAATTAGAAGAGAAATCCACTAATTTCAAGACCTATGATGTAAGCGTGTTTTTCTCGAATTATCCGCGGGGATATAAATAGAGAAAGAGCTCAGCCGAAAGTGAGTCAGTCTGGTTTTGACTAGCGATCAGTTAGTATTGCTTTGACTATTGAGGCGCTTAGTGATTACTTCGGCTGCTGAACGAGTGATTGCTTGTGATAATCTTTTATATTCATGTATTTTATACACGGTAATTGTGTCTGAGTTTTGTTTAATATGTGAAGACCTTCTAAGATTTATTTTGTGAATATTGCTGCTGAATCCTGTATTTAAAAGATTGGATTTTCTGCAATAAATTTTCATCGCTCTTAAAGAACTGTCTTGTTCTTTGCGACTGATTGGCATTAAATCCTCGAACCCCGGATCAACGTAACATTTTTGGTGTCAAAAGTGGGGTATTATGCCGATAACACGAGCGATGGATGAGCAACTGAAGGCTTTGTTGGAAGGGATCAATGCCTTGAAAAGTGGCCAAGAAGAGACAAAGAAGGAGTTAAAGGATAGAATGAAGAAAGGTCAAGAAGAGCTGAGAAATACTTTAGAAAAGAAAATCGATAGCGTGGAAGAGAAAACAGCATTGAAAGTTGTAGAAAAGATTGCAGTAGTTGAAGAGAAGATAGAGAAGAAAGTAGAGCTAGAGTTGATGAAAGAATTGAAGAAGTGGCTAGAAATTTTAACCTTTTATCACAGCGAGAAGATCTTGAAAAAAAGCTTCTAGCTTGTGGGAACGAGGATAATGAAAGAAAGATTGTGCCTGCTTCTCCAGTACCTATGATTTCCTCGCCAGTGTCAGTGAAACTGTCCACTAATGACGGAAAAACCAACTGGGAGGTATACAAGACGTAATTTTCCATAATCTCAGACGCTAATGGATGGACCGAAGGGGCCAAAACATGTCATCTAGCAGCATCCCTTTGAGGAGAAGCCATTGGAGTACTGCAGACTCTTCCCAACACAGAGCATCTGAACTTGAACTCCCTCTATAATGCTCTGGATCTTCGGTTCGGCCAGAAATACTCCAAAGACTACGCACGCCTGCAGATGAAAACAAGACTCCAGAAAACCGGAGAAAGTTTTCAGGAGTATGCCACCGAAATAGAGCGGCTCGCCAACTTAGCTTTCTAAGACTACCCAGCAAATGTGCGAGAAATAATTTCATTGCTGTATTTAGTAGACGGACTGAAGGATGGAGAAATCCAGAGGGCTAAAAAAATGACAGATGCTCAAGATCTAAAATCTGCCCTGTTATATGCCCTAAAATTAGAGGCGGCCACTCAAGCCACTCGCAGAGACCGCCATTCCATCCGAGGAGCTATAGTGAATACAGATGAGCCCTGCGATTGATAAAGGGAGGAGAAATTGAAAGAGGAAATGTAAACCATAAAGGCTGGAATTTCGAACCAAGAGAAACACAACTTCAAGTGCTGGGGATGCGGTGGAATAGGACATCTGAGAAGAAACTGTCCCAGAGCAAGGAAGGAAGAGAACACAGTCTCTTCTTCCAAACAGGAAAACTAAGGATATGGTCATCTCGAGGGGCGGAGGTGGCAAGATAATGAAAAGCCCCATCACAAGATTCTCCAGATTACTGCAGTGAACGGCGGCGACACGTGGAGAAAGCTATAATCCACGTGATTAAAATTTGAAATAATTTAAGTTATATTTTATATTTCTTATTCTTGAACAGATTTCGCAAAGATACTCACGATTCTTAAACTTGGCTCTAGTTCTTTACAAAATGTCATTTCTTTCTACCAAGGACTTTCGGTAGGTGAAGGCCGTGCGTTACACGTTTTGTCTTGGCAAGATAAGTCAGTCCAATAGCCTTCCTGCAAAGATAGTAGCAATAAAATATTATGCTGAATTCCTTTCTTAATGTGGTGGTTGTGGAGTTCTGCCGTCGCGAGATGACATTGGTAGGGGAGAGGAACTAACATAGGAAGAAGTGAAGAGAAACTGAGGTGACGTGAAGTGAAGTAAGCGGTCGAAAGAGAAGCCGGCACTTCGTCTTTATTATTCGTCGAGAGAGGTGCAACTGTAAACATCTCCGCTATCCAGACGGTGTCGCGAGCATGCAGAAATGAAATCAATTCTTAAATTTAAATTTTGTAAATACTTTTAGATGTGTTTCATTTTAAATAGTAATTAAATTAAGTGGCTGAATCAAGAATTATTATTTCCTCAACACGTGTACACCCCAAAGTGAAGACCTTCGACTTTGAATTCGCAACGGGGTAATCGACTTCCATCCACCTACTGACATGGTGAAAAGGACTTTTTGAAAGTAAACGAACTATTTTGGTGCTAGTTTTATACTTTGCGATTAATATTTATATATTATTTCTGCTCATTATGTCGGAGGAAGAGAGTTCCCATACCACCAGCATTGCACGTATTTTAGTAAAAGTACCGCCGTTTTGGTGGGCGAATCCCGAGATCTGGTTCAGCCAAAGGGGAAGCCAGTTTGATTTAGCAGGAATCACGACGGAAATCACTAAATTTTACCACGTGGTTTCCGCGTTACAGCCAGAAGAATTAGGAATAGTTGGAGATATATAATTTTAAACCCTCCAGCAGTAAAGCCATACGCCACTCTCCGAACAAGACTCTATTCACAATACGCTGAAAAAGAAGAATAGCGTTTACGTGGCCTGATATCAGGAATACAGCTCGGCGATTGCAAGCCTTCCCGTCTGTTGTTAGAGATGAGGAGCAAGGCGGATAATAGAATATCGGAGGAATTGCTGAAGTCCCTATTTATACAGCGTTTGCCGACTCACATGCAGCAGACTTTGGCCATTTCAAACGACCAACTCGACAAACTGGCTGAAATGGCGGATGGAATCATGGTAGTTGCAGTCTCTACCTCTTCGATTCACGTGATCGACCTGAGAACCAAGACCTGAAAACCATGCTGATGGAGATTTCATCACGTCTGTCTCGCTTGGAGACCCGTGAACAATCTAGCTCACGTGGACCAGAAGGACGTTTCCATCGCCAATCATCCAGCAGGGAATCCGGAGCTCATAAGCATTGTTGGTACCTCAGGCGTTTCAAGGAACGCTCTACAAAGTGAAGAAAACCATGTTCCTTCCAAACCGAAAACTAGAGCAGCCGTCACTCGACCCATCGAGTGGCGGCACAATGGTGATCAACCGGTTATATCTCTCGGATAGGACTTCCCATTCAAAATATCTGATTGATACTGGGGCTGACTTCTTGGTAATTCCTCTGAACACGACATCAAAGCATCTTCCACCTGCTTTTCTTTAACTTTTTGCAGCAAATGGGACCATCATCTCGACCTACGGTCAGCAACTTGTGACCCTTGATCTCGGACTTCACAGGGTGTTTAAATGGCCATTCAATATTGCCGCAGTCTCGTAACCAATAAGAGGGGCAGATTTCCTACGCCATTACGGGTTGCTTGTTGACATTCGTCATGGTTGTTTGGTGGACTCGTTGAAAAAGTTGTAGACGCAGGGAATGGTGCAGCAAGGGAATAATTCTGGAATCAAGGCAGTCAATGGCAACACCAAATTTCATCAGTTGCTCGCTGAGTTCCCTTCTCTTGTTGAAGCTGTTTCAACCCCCAGGAATCTGAAACACGAGGTGAAGCACACAATAATAACAAGAGGACCTCCGGTTTTCTCCAAGCCACGACGACTACACCCGACAAGATAAAGGCAGAAAAGCATTAGTTTCAGTATCTAGTGGACACTGGAATTTGTAGACCTCAAGCAGCTGTTGGGCATCTCCACTTCACATGACTCCTAAAAGTAATGGGGATTGGCGTCCTTGTACAGATTTCAGAAAACTCAACAAGGCAACAATTCCTAATCGGTATCCGGTGCCTCACATTCAGGACTGTTTACAGGTCCTAGACAAAAAAAAAAGAATTTTTCAACGCTAGATTTGGCAAAGGCATACCAGCAGATTCCGGTGCAGGAAGAAGACATTCCGAAAACTGCTGTGACAACGCCATTTGGATTGTTCGAGTTCCTTTACATGCCTTTCGGACTTTCGAACGCTGCTGCCTTTTTCCAACGATTCATCCATCATGTTTTGAGAGGGATGGACTTTTGTGTGCCATATTTTGATGATGTGCTGGTCGCATCTGAGGATGAAGATCAGCACCTAAGCCATCGCAAACAAGTATTTCAACGTTTCGAAGAATACGGCGGGGTGCTAAATGTCTCTAAGAGTGTTTTCGGTGAAACTTCAGTAAAATTTCTGGGGCACTTAGTGAATGCGGAAGACATTTCTCTATTACCAGAGAAGGTCGTGGCAATTACGAACTTTCCCAAACCAGAGACTGTGAAGGAGCTTCGTCATTTCCTGGCAATCTACAATTTCTATAGGCGTTTCATACCACACGCTGCTAGAACACAAGCAGTATTAAACAACTATTTAAAGGGAGCCAAAAAGAATGACCGGACACCTATTTTATGGTCTGAAGAATCTGCTGCTGCATTTGAGAAGTGCAAAAAAGATCTTGAAGAAGCTACAGTTCTATACCACCCCTCAGCAGATGCATCACTTGCCATTGTGGTGGATTCATCGGACACAGCAGTAGGTGCTGCACTCCACCAGCAAACTTCTGAAGGGTGGCAACCTCTCGCCTTCTTCTCGAAGACTCTCTCTCCAGTACAGCGGAGGTACAGTGCGTATGACAGAGAGCTGCTAGCAGCTTACATGGCCATTAAATACTTCCGGCCCATGGTGGAAGGAAGGGTTTTCACTCTTTTTACTGATCACAAGCCTCTGGTGTATGCATTTAAGCAAGAAAAAGGAAGGAATTAAATTGGGGTTTTCCGTGAAGGGGCCCACGCCTTATCGCGCATTCACATCTCAACCATCAACACACCATCTTCGACTTCAGCAAGATGGGCTAGGGAGCAACAGAAGGATTCCCCAATTCGGGATAACGATTCTTGCCCAATTTCCCCTAGTTATACACCCTTTTCCCGGTGGGGACAATTTCCCAATCACCCCATTGTGACGTGTCAACGGATCACACTCCATTTGTGCGAGATTTTCAGACGGGAAATTTTCAAAAATCACACGCCTCACACCCAGGGAAAGATCGCCCCTGAAGAGGGACTGAACGATACGTGTGGCCGGAAGAGACAGGATGTTGCTCTAGGGGTTAATACGTGCCAACGTGAAAAAGGAAATTTCCCAAATCAAAAAGTAAATTGGAAAGTTCGGTTACCTAGTTCTCGTTTTGAGCATGTACAATCGACCTTTGGGGGCCCCTTTTGCCCCCACGAGGGTTTTCGTTTCTCCCTTTACCTGTGGGGACCGGTTCCCCGGGCCAGAGGCATTTCCAGGGTAGGTTTCAGCAGAGGCAGTGGCCAAGGCTTTCTACACTGGTTGGATCTCCAGATTTGGTAATCCTCTCAGATTAACTACAGACCAGGTAACTCAGTTAGAGGCATCTCTGCTTTATGCTCTATCTCAGTTATTAGGCACAGAGAGGCGACACGCAAGTACATATCATCCAGCGAAAATGGCCCAGTAGAGAGATTTCATCGGCAGTTGAAAGGGGCTATAATGGCTCAAAGAAACGCTCAGTGGACCATAGTATTGCCTACCATACTAATGGGATTTCGTGCCACTTGGAAAGATGATCTACAAGCCACAACTGCGAATATGATTTATGGAGCTCCTATCAGGTTTCCAGGAGAATTTCTATGCCCATTAAAACCAAGCGCAGACCCTATTACTTTTGTGGGGAGACTCAGGGATTCAATGCAGCGTCTCTCACCCCCGACGTACCGATATCACGATCAACATACAATCTTCGTGAGAAAGGATTTGGCCACATGCAGCCATGTCTTTCTTCGTACAGACTCCCTCCGAAAAGGTTTGCAACCTCCATACGAAGGCCCCCATGGGTTGTCGACTTACAAAAAAAAGGGTTTTCGGATCTTGAGGCATGAAAAGGAGGTGTCGGTGAGCATCCAAAGGCTGAAGCCTGCCTACATCCCCAAAGAGTTGGAGGACTTCCCAGAGGAAGTCAACCTGAAGGAAAAAGTGTCTCATCAACCAGAGAAAATTCCAGATTCGGAACAAGAAAAACTGAGAGAAAGCTCTAGTAGGCAAGAAACCACAACCCGTTCCGGACGCAGAGTACGTTTTAACCCAAAATATAGCTAAAAGACTCTCTATCGCTGGTGGCGAGCTACCTGTGGTGGTTGTGGAGAGCTGCCATCGTGAGATGACATTGGTAGGGGTGAGGAACCAACAGAGCACCGACGGAAGAAGTGAAGAGAGACTGAGGTGACGTGAAGTGAAGTAAGTAGTCGAAGGAGAAGCCGGCGCTTAGTTTTTATTCTTCGTCGAGAGAGGTGCAACTGTAAAGATCTCCGCTATCCAGACTGTGTCGCGATCATGCAGAAATGAAATCAATTCTTAAATTTAAATTTTGTAAATTGTAAATACTTTTAGATGCGTTATATTTTAAATAGTAATTAAATTAATGTAGCTGAATCCAGAATTATTATTTCCTCAACACGTGTATATTCAAAACTTAACATATTGACTGATTCAAAAAACCGTCTTGACTGCACAACATTCTTATTTACAATTTCTGAATTAAATCATCTGTCGTTTGGAAAACGAGCTGCTGAAACTTATTCTTAAATCCAAAATTCTAATGAATGATCCTTTCGAAGAAAAATAGTTTTCATTTAACTGTATCTCGAAGTAGGGTTACCTATAAGACATTCTTTTTCGGATTTTGCGATCATGTTTAGCTGAATAGTAATAAGAATTCTAGAACACAATTTTATAAAAATATTGATTGTCATACGATTGATAAAGAATCCCGTTTTTCTTTTTTCGTACATTGTTTTAATCCAGAAGTTAAGGATTTTCGGAAAATTCTCTACATATTCCTTACACCTTAATAAAAATGATAGCCATGCTTGTGATGTATCATCTCAAGCAATACTCGAAATTCCTGGTTTGAATCTTATTTCGATCGAAAAAATGTAGCTAGATAGTTCAGGTCCTTACTCTTGCAAACTTTGCAGACAAATGAAATGATATGACATTTCATAAAACTCTTAATCATAGAGATTATTTCATTTCCTAATTTAAACCCTATTTTGTATGCCAATTTGCAGTAAAAATTTAAACCGCTTCAGAACAAACTTCGTTTACCATAATATAAATATATTTTATGATCATTTCTGTTTTCCTATGTATAATATTAGAGATCAAATTCAATATAATTGAAATTTATATGCACGTAATCATCAAGGCCCTTACATGTATCAGAGAGACTGATTAAATACCTAAAAATGTGCAGATAAAAATCATTACAGAGGTTTCTAAAACTGCAATGGTAAGATGCGAACATAAATGCTCAGATGGGACGTTAAGATAAATTATACGATTTGGGTTTGAAACTAGATTTCTCTTATTAATGAGAAGAAAAAGCGTGATTTTAAATTTTTTAGAAATGTGTTGCTGTTAAACAAATCAAATTAAGTTTTTGATGCCTCCAAGCATAAATCAGGTTTGAAGTGTTACTAAAACATTTAAGTTTTGTGATTTCGAAGACATTGAATTGCGTTATATTTCGTTGCATGCATTTCGCCGTTAAGCTGCAACATCACTTTATTCTATGAGCATTAACTTCTCTTAACAAAATGTTTCTGCCTGTAAAATAATTTTCTTCTAAATGACTAGTTAAATTCAAATGCATCACTATTTCAAATTAAAAGAAATTTAAAAAAGTTTATTTTCATAAAGTAAATGAAAGGGATTAAAACTGCTTATATGAAGTCTTAATTTAAACCTTGATATAAATAAAGTTTGATAACAGATTCTCATGGATGTCTCCATTTTTATGTTCCCAGGTGAGAAAGTTTCAATATTGTTACGAATTTTGTGTAAATAGTGTAAATAATTTGTATTTGGGTGTTTAACGCATTTATATTACTCTATGTGTTATATTTATCACATGTTAAAATTGTACTATTCACAAGCAATGTCACTCTTTACGTTATAATGGCGATTCAATTAAAACTTGGCAAAATCTTGGCGGTAGAGCCAAGTTGGCATTATTTTGGGCGATCAAGTTGGTGGCCAATTTGGCGACTTTGTTGACCCTTTTGGCTTCATTGGTGACCATATTGGCGAGTTCGGAACCCTTTGGATTCTTCTAGAAAGTAGTGGATCTTTCCATGAACGTCACGCTCGATGACACGAGCGGTTATATTTCTGGAAGTTTCTGCCGCGCCTATAAATATGAGAGCCAGCCGCAACCGGTCAGTCTGATTTTATCCAGCAAATAGTGAGGATTGTTTTGACTAGAGATTAGCTCGGCTGTGCTTGTGAATAATCTTTTACTTACGTGTATTTTTAAACACTGGTGATTGTGTTTGATTGCTGTTGAAGGTGTGAAGACCTTCGGGGATTTCCTCTGAATATTGCTGCTGAATCCTATATTTAAAGGATTGGGTTTTTGATAATAAATTCGCATCGCTCTTAAAGAACTGTTTATTTTCTTTGTGATTTTTTTGCATAAAATCCTCGAATTCGGATCTACGTAACAGTTTGGTGTCAGAAATGGGATTTTATGCCAATAACACGAGCGATAGATGAGAAACTGAAGGCTCTGTTGGAAGGCATCAATGCCTTGAAAAATGGCCAAGAAGAGGCCAAAAAGAAATGCAGAAAAGTATGGATAATACGCAGAGAGGTCAAGAAGACCTGAAGAATATTCTTGAAGAGAAAATCAACAGAATGGAGGAAGAAATAGAAAAGGTTAAAGAGCAGGTTAATGAAAGAATGGAAGAAATGTCTCAGCGAGTAGAAGACCTTGAAAAGTAGCTTCTAGCTAGCGGGAAAATGAAAAATGAAAACAAGTTTGTGTCTGCTTCTCCAGTACCTATACCTGCATCATCAGTTTCAGTGAAACTGTACACCTATGACGGAAAAGTCACCTGGGAGGTGTACAAAATTCAATTTTGTATAATTTCTGAAGCCAATGGATGGACTGAAGGGGTCAAAGCATGTCAGCTAGTAGCATTCCTTAGAGGAGAAGCCGCTGAAGTTCTGCAGACTCTTCCCGACACTGAGCTTCTGAATTTGAACTCCCTGTGTAATGCTTTGGATCTTCGGTTCGGCCAGAAATACTCGAAGGAATACGCACGTCTGCAGATAAAAACAAGACTCCAGAAAACCGGAGAAAGCTTGCAGGAGTATGCCTTTTAAATGCAAAGGTTCACCACCTTAGCCTTCTCAGCAAATGTGCGAGAAATGATTTCTCTGGAGTATTTCCGTGGATGGACGAAAGAATGAAGAAATCAAGAGGGCTGTAAGAATGGCAGATGTAAAAGATCTTAAATCTGCCCTGTTATGTGCCCTGAAATTTGAGGCCGCTACTCAAGCTAGTTGCATAGACCGCCATTCCATCCGAAGAGCTCGAGTGACTGCAGATGAACCCTGTGAATCTCCATGGAGGAAGGAGATAAACAAATTAAAAGAGAAAATTCAAGATTTAGTAGCTCAATGTCAGAACCGGAGGAGATGTAGCATCACGTGCTGGGAATGTGGTGAGCAGGACATGTCAGAAGTAACTGCCCCCGAAACAATAAGGAAGATCGCAGCACCAAGTGCTGGGGGTGCGGGGGAGCAGGGCACCTAAGAAATAACTGCTCTCGAGTAAATCAGGAACATCCGCACCGTGCAAATGTAATCGAGTCTAAGGAAGTGTGTAGCCGCCGAAAAGGATCAGCAGATAGGAATATTGAACCCCCTTCGAGAAGATCCTGTCCAGAGAACAGTAAATACAGCTGGAGAGTCGAAAAGAAATTTGGCGTGATAGATCTAGGAGTCCACCAAGTTACAACGCCATCAACATCAGAATCAGACCAATAGAGTGACGAGAGCGTCCGTAAAGAACAACGGGCTGATCCCGAGAAAAAACAATTATAGAATTCAAAGAGTCATCTGACGAAAAGCCCAGCTGGCAAGACATCGCCCATCCTACAACGAAGCATTACTGGGCTCTTTGGGACTCTCTCCATCTGAGAAATGGTGTTTTATATCGAAAATGGGAGTCTGACGACGGAAAAACATTCAGGTGGCAATTAATACTCCCAAAGACAAGAGTTTCAACGGTCCTTAAGGAACTCCATGGCAGTTCAACTGGTGGTCATTTTGGTGTTATTAAGACCTTACAAGAAGTTCGTGAGCGCTTCTACTGGAACAATGTGCGGAGTGACGTGGAAAAGTGTTGTCGCACATGTGATCCCTGTGCTGCACGCAAAGGTCCCAGAAAACGCACTAGAGGAAGACTGCAGCTGTATGATGTGGGAGCGCATTTCGAACGAATAGCTTTTGACATCCTAGGCCCACTTCCGAGATCATCAGATGGTAACAACAATATCCTGGTGGTGATGGATTACTTCACTAAGTGGCCTGATGCCTATCCTATTTCCAATCAAGAGGCCTCGACTGTTGCAGAGGTTCTAGTTCAACACTGGATTTCACGATTCGGGGCCCTCTGCAACTGCACTCCGATCAAGGGAGAAACTACGGTTCTGCAGTTTGCAAGAGACTGTGTGAAATACTTGCCATCGGCAAAACCAGGACAACGGCTTTGCATCCTCAGTCTGACGGCATGGTAGAAAGGTTCAATCGGACCATTCTGAACAGCTTCTCTCTACTGGTATCCAGTAATCAACAAGACTGGGGCAAGAAGTTGCCATTTTTCCTGCTTGCCTTCAGGAGTGCCGTTCACGAGAGCACCGGCGATTCCCCATCCTATATGCTCTTCGGAGTGATTTTCTTCTGTCTGCAGATCTTCTGCTCAGCCAGCCACCAGATGCTCCCTTGGCGCCTCAGGAGTATATTGAGAAACTCCAGGCACGGATGGAGGAAATACATCATCTGGCTAGGGAAAGAATCGGCAAGGCTTCCGAGAAGATGAAGACCCGATACGACGCAAGAACAACCTGACACGACTTCCACGAAGGTGACAAAGTATGGTTATGGTATCCGAAACGTCGCAAAGGACTATCTTCAAAGCTGCAAACCAACTGGGAAGGTCCTTACACAGTCCTAAAAAGACTGAATGACGTTGTGGTGTGGATACAGAAATCACCACACTCAAAACCTAAGGTAATACATTACAATAGGATAGCCCCTTATCTTGACCAAGATGAATAAGATCCTTAAGTTCAGACCATGGTCATTAATTATTTTGTAAATAATGTAAATTGTTTCTCTTTTCTAATTCCTTAGTTTTATTTTAGTATTGTAAATCATGTATTTTGAATTTATTTGCTTTGTATATGCTGTTGACTTGTTTGTTACTTTATATGTGATTATTATGAGAGTAGTTTGTCGGTAAATAGATACCTTGTGACGGGCTCACGCTTCTTTTCTGTAACATAACCTCTGGATTCTTTGACGGCCAAGATTAATGGCAAATCTTTTCCAAACAAATCTAAGAAGGGAAATGGAAAGCTATAGATGCAAATAAGATAGCCTTTAAAAGAACAGAAGTTTTAGTAAGCGCGATGGCAATTTAGAGAAAGTTCTGTCAGGAAAAGGTAGAAGTGTAATTTGACGGCCTACCAAGGAATCACCGATATCTAGCCATTACTACAAGATGCATACTATTGCACGCGAGCCTAACTGTCTTTCGGAAGGTGATTGAACCGTTGCGTGGAATTCAAGGTAGGAAAGATTATTTTCCGAATTCGTAATATTAATAGAATTAGGAGTAGGCGGATAATATAATTATTTAGATAAGTGATCCAATTGCGCGATCTGATTAGCTACGGCTAAGTGTTTTGGTTTATTCTCACTTAATATAAGGTTGTTCGATATATAAGTAATTTAAGTTAAATTCTTAATAAAGTCATATTAAGAATTCTAAAATGTCTATTCATTTCGAGAACCCCACACCTCTAATTCACGCTGACCCACAAAGATATGATCGACAAAGATCGACCATATCACAATGGCGCCCGAACCGCTTTAATTTATATGACTCTGGGTTAGGAAATTCCAGCGGGTTTGGTATTTTACCAGAAATGTGCTTTTCCGGGTCCGAGAACGTGACAGAATTTCTTGAGGCCATAGACAATCAAATAAAATTACTAGAAATACCTAGTGATTTAGCATGTGCTTATTTGAAAGGTCATCTCCGGGGAAGGGCCCAAGACTGGTATCAGATATTCGGATCAATGTTAGTGCAGGGTACCGTCACGGATTTCGCGCAGCTAAAAGCAGAATTAGCGAAAGCTTTCCCCGCAACAAACAATAAAAAAGATTTAGAAACCAGGTTTTTTGTATCACAGCAGGAAAGAAATCAGGAACCAACGGATTTTGTTTACGATTTGTTAAAAATACCCAAGGGTTTAGAACTACTGATGTCGCAGGCGGATTTGGTTGATCACATTTTTGTTAGACTCGAACCACAAGTCCAGGACTATGTGGAGGTCCAAAATCCACAGAACACGGTACAATTTTTAGAAATAGCTAAATTTGAAGAGAGGTATTCTTACAAATTAAAACGGGGTTCGCAGAATAGTGATAATGTGGAAAGACGGAGTTAAAACGCGCATAGGATGCCTAATTTTGATGATAATCGCAGAAACTGGAGAAATTCTGAAGTTGGGCGTAGACCAAAAAATGGCAGAAATTATTCTAGAGGTAATTATGAGAATGGCCGTCAAAGTAATAAGTGGTTCGAGAGTAGGAATAGATTTCAGAATGATGATCGGAAATTCAACGAAAGGGGATACCAATTATGAAAAGAAGATGAAAATGATAATTTTAATAGAGGGGACCGCAGAAATACGGGTTCGAGTGAGAATTTCAGTCGAGGCGATAGGATGCAAAGGGGACGATTGAATGTTTTGAAAATTAATGAAGTTCAAAATAATCAAAAGAAATCGGCAGTGGATATACCAATTAAACGTTCTCCGATATGTATATCACACGTGGAACTTCCATATGTTCCTATTTTATTAAATAACACATTTTTGAAAGCGCTATGGGACACCGGAGCGGAGAAATCATTTATATTGGAAGAAATATGCCTAAAAATATTTTTTATAAAAAAGTAAAAAAATCGCGAGCTTAGGTGATCACAGCACAGGGAGCGAAATGTCAAAATATAGGAATTGTAGAATTGAATATTCGAATGAGGGAGTTTGAAAAACCTTGGTTGATTCATGTGTTGACGGATTTGGAATACCGATGTATTCTCGGTGTTGACTTCATTAGTGGATAGAAGATGGTTTTAGATTTTGATCGGAAAGCGTTGGTGATTCAAGATTCGCAGGTTGAAGATAAGAAGGTAGAGGAAGGGAATTTGCGCGTTGATGTGTCAGAAACGAAGTTAAATATTGTGGCTAATGTTTTATCTAAAAACCCGGTTGAAAGTATAATGGGAGAAAGAGTTAATTATGCAATAATCAGAGATCTAGTACTTACGTCACAAGAACAGTTAATAACAAAGCAAAAGTATGACCCAGAATTAGTTCATATCTATAGATATTTAGAAAACCCGGAAGATAACTCTGTTAATGCGACGATATGTGAGAATTGGTTCCGCGACTTCCGTCTAATTGAAGGCTTTTTGTTTTATGCGAAACACGCAACGTCGTTAGGTGAAATGCGTGTATACATTCCAAAGTCTTTAAGAAACGACATCTTAAGCGAATTCCACGACAAGCCAATCGCAGGGCATTTAGGCAAATTTAAAACTTATCATAAAATTCGGGACGTTTGTTATTTCCCGTATATGAGAAAATTTATTAATCAATATGTCTCTACATGCCACATGTGCCAAGTTAATAATTATAAAAACGCGTTACCAGCTGGTCGATTAAATCCGATTGTATCAAATTATCCAAAGAAGATAGTTACGTTAGATTTGTTAAGTCCGTATCCTATATCGAGAGTGAGAC
Organism: Trichonephila inaurata madagascariensis; assembly: GCA_019973955.1. Taxonomy (NCBI): domain Eukaryota; kingdom Metazoa; phylum Arthropoda; class Arachnida; order Araneae; family Nephilidae; genus Trichonephila; species Trichonephila inaurata. The sequence continues at coordinate 32,429 of BMAV01018488.1, forward strand.
GTAATCGATATGTTTTAGTAATTACCGATCATTTCATCAAATGGGCTGAAATTATACCTCCTAAAAAGGCCTCGGCTCGAATAATAGCGGATACTTTTTTGATAATTTTATATCGCGTTTTGGAGCTCCAATAAAATTAATAAGTGATAACGGTCCCCAATTTATATCCGAAATTTTGAACATTTAAGTGAAAGATTAGGCATAAGGCATGTGAAGACTGTTGCATATAGGCCGCAGGCAAATAGGACAGAACGAGTAAATCGCGATCTAGTGCAAATGATTGCAAATTATGTAAATGATCAACACGATACTTGGGACCAATTCTTACGTGAGTTTGCTTACGCTATTCGTACAGCAGTGAATGAAACGACGGGAAAAACCCTGCGGAATTATTTTTGGGTCGAAAGTTGATTACCCCATTTCAAAAATTAGTAATGGTTTCGGACGGAACTGAATTTGCAGTAAGAAATATTGAGAAATTGTTTCATGAAGCTAGACTAAAAACGAAAACTAAGCATGAAAGATGGGAAAATATTATAATAGACGCAGGCGGGATGTACAAATTAAGGTAGATGACTGGGTCTTATTAGAGACACACCCTTTAAGTTCAGCAGCGAATAAGGTATGCGTGAAATTCAATCAAAAACTTGAAGGTCCGTATAGAGTGTTAGAAGTAAGAAATAATAATAATATTGTAATATGGAGGTCAGGAAAAAGGTTAACCGTCAATGTTGATCAAGTAAGAATATATCGTCATAGGAAATGTGACGAGGTTGAGTTAGGAACAGGTCGTTCAGATAGTATTAGTTCACGTCAGGAAACGAGTAGTTTGGAAAACGTACATCAAAGATCAAATGAGTCGCAATATGGGAAGAAGAAAGGGTCTGCGGTAAAGCATGAGTTAGAGGAAAAAGGGATAAATCTCAAGTCAAAGCAATGTGAGAAACACACGGATAGGGCCGATAAGCGCGGATCACTTATCAGATCACTGCCTAGCTCCTTTTCCAGTAATAAGACAAGAACTAAAAGAAGCGTCAAGATAAAGGAGTTAAACGGTCGTATGGATCGGGGTCAAGTGGACCACAGAGAAAGTAGCAGAAATGTAGACCCAATAACATAAATAAAAGACCATTGTCATCAGATAACATTTATATAAGTAGGAAGAAGAACAGGATGGAAGCAGCTGGAGTTCAAGATAGAAAGGAATACAACCTGAGACCACGCCAGAAAAAGGATCAGGAGTCCCGACCGGCCAATAGAGTAAATTCAAGCCGAGCTAGGAATAGCCGAAGAAAACTACAAACCCTACATCAGGCAACGTACGGGATCACAGAGCAACCGAGGAATGAGAAGAGGAGCGAACAGTGATAGCACCTTGTCCATGGAAGTACTGGTGGGAGACAAGCCATAAAAATCAGGCTGTATTGTTTCATTTTTATGTTCTTTCCAACAAGTGGTTGGAAGAATTATTGCAAAAAAGGAAGTCTCGGGCGGTGTTTAAAAGTTATAATCCAAGCAAAAGTTGACACTACAATGAGTGTATATTTTTTTTGAACTTTTGACTTGTAAAATTTTTTTTTCTCTCAATTGATGGAGAAAACATTTGTGATTATGCATTTGTTTACTTCGATGTATGACTTCGTGAGATGCGACAATTCCTTTGGTTATTTGTTTTAATGATTTATTGAAAAATGTTTGTAATTGTATAGTGTATATATATATGTTGTTGTATTGTTCCGTATTAAGGTGCATCTGGTTCAGGGAAACGCGGCGTAGTCAGGTCACTAACAATAACATTAACAGCGCTGCGCGACTCTTGTGGGAGTTTATCGGAACCAGATGCGGGGTGCACATGAAAGTTTGTTCTAATTTAAAAATGATATATAATGCACATAAAAATTGTGAAACATACTTGGCAAAATCTATATTTACATAATACCAGTAACTTAAAGAGTTTTCATTTCAGGGTGACAGACCCTGAATTCAAATGTATCCTCAACTTGGAGAAAAAAACCCAGTCTTAAAGCTCATATGTACCCTGGAAGGGATGGAAATGAAACATATAATTGTATAGTAGCTTAAGTAGATATTTAAGCAGCGTTAAATAGAGTTAAGTACATATGTAAAAGTGAGAATATACCATGATTAAAATGCAAAACTGTTAATGTTGGTCTAGTTAATGGAGTAAAATTTATTGTGTCTGTCAAGAGTTCAAATTAAAGAGGAATATTAAATTTAATTTTTAAGATGAATAATGAAAATAAAAGTTAAGTTAAATATTGGAAATTAAGAATTAAAATGAGGATTCAAGGTTAAATTTTAAATAAAACTTAGAAATAGGAGATTCAGAAATAAAAATTTAGGCACGTAATTTCTTAAGGGTCAAGTGGACCCTTGAATAAATCACCTTTTGCTTCTTGGAGGGGATTATGACGGCTCACGCGTCCTTTCTCTAACATAACCTCTGTGTTCTTTGACGGCCACGATTAATGGCAAATCTTTTCGAACCCAAATCCAAGAAGTGAAACGAGGGATAGATGCAAATAAGATAACCTTTAAAAGGACAGAAGTTTTAGTAAGCATGATTGCAATTTAGAGAAAGTTCAGTTCAGAAAATATAGAAGTGTAAATTGACGGCTTACCTAAGAATCACGAAAATCTCGCCATTCATCCAAGGTACATACCATTGTACGCCAGCTTAGATGAATATCTGAAGTGGATTGGACGTTGCTTAGAAATCAAGGTAGGAAGATTTTATTCTGAATGCGAATATATTATTAAGATTGAGAGTAGGCGGATATAGTATAATTATCTAGATAAGTGATCCAATTGCGCGATCTGTGTTAATTACGGCTACGTGTTTTGGTTTACTCTACTTAATATAAGGTTGTTCGATATATAAGTAATTTAAGTTAAATTCTTAATAAAAGTCTTATTAAGAATTCTAAAATGTCTCATCATTTCGAGAATCCCACACCTCTAACTTACGCTGAAACCCCACGATATGGTCAACGAAGATCAACCATATCACAAAACTTTTCAAGTTTTCTTTGGTAACAAATAAACAGTTTTGCCAGAATTAACGATTTTGTGATCTGTGTGTCCCGCGCGACCACTTCCGGGTTAAAAGTGTATTCATTATTTTCATATCTATGTTACTGCGAAAAAAATTGTGTAAAACGTTTTTCATTATGCTTTATATGTTTGAGAATACCAAAAATAAGTTTTGGGCCCAAAGTAATCCTTTAAAGTGCTCTCCGTGGTTTCCAAATATCAAAACCCTTTTGCAGGGAAAAAAAGCGCAAAAAAATACACTCTTACAACTTCCCTAAATGAGAAACAAACACATAAGGGGTCATAACTAACTGACCACTTAGAAGGTCCCAACAGATTACAGCAAAACAATTACATTTAAAAGTAGATTTCCAAAAAAAATCACAGTGATGAATTTTTTTTGTTCTAAATTTTTTCGATTCTTTATCGGGTTTTTTTTTCTGAAAGAGTAGTAAAAAAACACCATCCGAGTTACAGCAAATCAAATAAAAATTTTTTTTTTTGGTTTTTGGATAAAATTAGCTAATTGGGTATTGAAGAAGTTTTATTTTTGGGGGAGAGAAATTTTCTTTTTATATATATATCGCCTATAAATTTTATAAAAAGTGCTTTTTTCTTGTCTGAAAGTATTTGGTTTTTCTTTTTTCCCGTAAATAAATTATTTTTAAATGTTTTTTTTTCGATATGTTTTGGAGGTCAACAGTTTGAGGAACACTGGCCCACATTTGTTTTTTATTGCATCGAATTAATTATTCTTTATTTTTAAAAATTTTAAATTTTTAGGTATAAGTTCAAAAAAAAATGCAGTTTATGATCATATAGCGTTGCATTTTTTTAAAAACCCAAAAAATTTTATTTTTTTTGGAACTTGTTCACCCAAAAAAAATTCACATTAAGGCGAAGTACATGTTTTCTAATTCCCGGGGGTACGAGACATGGGGAATTATCGAACGTTAGCACTTTAGCGTGATACCAAATACCTTTTTTTAAACAATAAATCAAAAATAATTTAGATTTTCGTAGTTAAGTGGTAAAAACTTTTAAAGTAATTAAAATAGTATATAAAAATGGAAAAAGAAATTTACAACTTTGGTATACATATTTAGATCCCTTTAAGGGATCCGACTACGTTCGGGGACTTATTTTAAATTTTCTAAAAATCCCTAAAATTTTTGCATTTTTAATTTCATTTTTATGCACTATAATAAAAAATACAGTTAGAAAAATTATACATACATAACATTTTAAAAAATTTTAACTTTTAAAAGAAATTTTAGTTAAATTTTTGAACTTTTCAAATGCTCTATTTTTAAAATAATTTATATTTTACAAAAAAATTGCTGCAGCACATTTTTTAAACATATGTCTAGAGGCTGGACTAAAAGTTTTAAATTATTTCTTTTGAGAATCAAAAGTTAGGAAGACTAATCGAAACTTCTGAACTATAAATTTCATTTTATATTTTCGATACTTTTATAAAAGAAATCAACCATAAAATCACTACAAATTTTTTTCAATTTCTTAGCTTTAGTCCAGCCTCTAGGTAATACTATTAATAACATTTTGTATGAAATTTCATGCAAAAGTATCTCTACTGGTTATTTAGATATCACATTTTGAAATACCAAAAATTTACAAAAACATAGTTTTAAGAGAAAAATGAATTTAAACTTTAGAAATGCAATTTTAAAATAAACTATTACTAGTACATACTTAAGAAACTGTCTGATTTATATAACTTACACCTTCAGACTTTGATATTTTATTAAATTTTTTTCTTTCTTTGGGCTATTTTTTTTTTTTCTGGCTGATTTCGAACGAGGTAAGGAATGTCGTTTTGAGTCATTGATGGTAGTGTGAACAGCGTTACAAGGTATAGTAACCTGCATTTATGCCAAAGGGCTTTCCAATACCTCCAACAAACCATTGAAACCCTTGTAAAATAATAACGGCAATATAAGCACCCAAGGGAAATGTTTTCAGCTCAATAAAGGGATTTCCTTTGGAACAATTTGCCACAAACAGCCATTGAACGACTCATTTTGCATTTTGGGTTTTACCGTGGAACACTTCTGTAACAGGTATTTTATCACACAATTTACCATGTACTCGGATTTAACTACATTTAAAATTTTTGCAGAAAGACCTGCACTTTTTCTAAAATCGTTTGCCGGTTGCTTTTAGGCGCTGGTATGCACACCAACTATCAGCTCCGATTGGACACTGTCCATGCATGGAGTTTTCGGCGAGCAACAGTGAAAAAATGCCGCTATGGTAGCACTTTGCATTGCCTCGTGTTGTGAGTATTACTTCTAAATGGCAGTACCGCAGTAGTTTAGTTTTTATCGATCCTTAACATCAGTGAGTTTTCCTTTCCCGCAGGCTTTTCTGGGTTTTAAGCTTTTTCTTAGCCGGCTACCTACTCTTTTTGGATGTGTCCTATACACTCATATTTGGTGACACTGTTGATACCGTACATATCTTTCACTGCAAGGCCATCGCTTAGGAGTCACCATCACCCTCAAAAATGAACGTATTTTCAGATTTCTCGTGGTACAGAACGCTCGAAGATTCATAGTACCCACCGACGGATTCCATGCTTGGAAGCAGATCAAGATGATTGCAAGAACATGTATGTAGAACTGGACTCTTAGAGTTTCTTCAATGTATTACAAATTCTGCAAAATTTACGACATGATCTCCAAATCTACAAAGCTTCCCAGTGTCAATGGGTAATACTGCAACACAACCATTCAGGGGATGAATGACCACGTCTTTACCAAGTACCATCAACAGATACTCCACATTCTGCAGTGCCCGTGTTGGAACAATTTTGCAAGTTTCTCATACAAAGCAGCGTCATTCCTTGGCATCTTTAGCTATTGATGTAACTGCATCCAAGGCTTTCTCACATAGTCTGTATGCCCTTTTGTTACAAGGCATATTCAACGTAGCACACAACTTTTTAGCAGACGAATATCCTCTTCCAATTACTCGCATTCACAACAAATTACAAATTTATGGCACTTTGCTTGTTTAACCCCTATCAGTAGATGAAAGAAAGGGAGTATGTGAAGTACAATTGGAGCATTTTACTGCTACATTGGGAAGCCAATCCAAACACAGAATCTTCATACATAGCATATTATTTTCAAAACATTCTGGGCAGCACAAACTGGCAAATACATTTGCCAAAAATCTTCTAAAGGTAAATATTCTGTTACCTTTTAATGTTCCATTTAAACATTCGTTGTTCTGAGAAAGGGGGTCTTTCAAGTAATTCAGTTTCCAGTTCGCTACAAGGTCGAACATTTTTCGCTTTTGCTTTGGGTTAGTATATCTGTTACCAGCAAATTTTCTTCTTCGGGAAACTGATTTGCTCGTTGGTTACCCATTATAATCAGGTAAAACAAAAAAGCGGAATATCACAGAATAACAAAATTTTTTTCAATTAAAGCGAAAAGTTAAGTTTTAAGAAGAAATGCAAGAATAAATTTCTAAGACCTAAACCAAAATAAAAACAAAGTGAAGTCATAAGAAACAGATGTTGCCAATCGCATATAAGTCAAAATAAAAATTGAAATTATTTGCCAAACAATGAAATAGCTTTAAAATTCTTAGATATTGTTTTTAAATTTATAATGTGATGAAACTGAAAAAACTAGCGGTAAAAAGAATGTTTAGAAATCAACTTCCGGTTTCGATTTCACTGCTTCCGGTTTCTTTTAATAGCGGTAATAATATTTTAAACACCTGTAACTTTTTTTCTAATTATCGCACAGACAAAACAAAAACAGATTTAGAAAGATAATTGTTTGAATTTTCAAATGATAAAATAAAAAGAAAACGTGATTTTTTGACCAAAATGACGTTTTCAGCAGCATGAATCAGATACCTTAAATTTCATTTGATATATGTTAAAAATTCGTATTAGATACAACAGTATCAAAAAATACTATACATACTCATATTTGACCCATTATAAACTCGTTAATGAGAGCAATACATTCTCAAATTTGATCCAGTAACAGGTTCCAAAATGAGTATGTGCTTGTTTACAAAAATGAGTATTCGCGTTTCTCAAGTTGGAGTATGTTTGCATCGGAGCCATTTTGACGTAGTCAAAAGTAAGTAATTTGTACTCAGTTCATACCAGTTTTTCGCAGTGCACTCTAGGAGAAATGAGAGTGTATATTCCGTAATCATTGCGAGGAGAAATAATGCACGAATTTCATGACAAGCCCATAGCGGGTCACTTAAGGCGATATAGTACCATCTTTAAAAATTTTTTTATTTTTTAATATTTGATATTTGGTTTTTGGTATTTTTATAAAGGTTAATGTTATGTAATTCCATACAAAATTTTTTAATTTGTTGCAAAATGTTTAAAAAATTTGTTAAAAACTTTAAATTTTACAAACATTTTAAACTAAGGCTTTTTAAATATGTTTCTTTTCTTTCAAAAATTTTTTTCCAGAGGCATATAATATACTACATAAAAAACTATTGCATGGGTTTTTCTGCTACTGCTTTCTTTAATTTTTATTAATTTTTTATAGTTAAACTTACTAAAATTCTCGAAAAACATTAATTTTGATTTTTGAAATTTTTAGAAAAGTACTAAACATGTTAGAGCTAATTCAATGCACAGTTTTACAAAACATACATTTCAGAACATGTGTAAAAGTTTCACAAACCCTTACTTCAATTATCAAAAAGCCTTAGGGTTTTGAATAACAGTGAATGTACAAAAATTCAACATGGAAAAATGAGTTTAAAGTTTTCATTTCTTAAATAGCATGATAAAAACTTCCTCCAATAATCTGAAACTTTTATGTAATGTTAATTAGTTTGTTTCAAACTGCTTACCACAAATTTTTTAAAATTTACAGAATAAAAAGAATATACTTGTATAATGAATATATAAACAAAAAGGTCAATATTTCATAAACCATTATCTTAACAATTTTTAAAAAAATTACACACACATTTTAGAGTTTATTTCATGCACAGTTCTATACTACTATAATAAACAACATGTACACAAATATTCATACTCTTTTTTTCCATAATTTTAAAAGCCTTAATATATTCACAAAATCCATAGGCTGTTCCAAAATTTACTCGCAAAGAAGCATTTTTGCAAGTATTACATAGAGTATTTTTAAAAAGATTTGTTAATGCATTTTTATCAATAATGACGTATGTTAGAGATCTGGATATACCAGTATATTTTTCATCAAACGAGAAAAGTATTGCATTCTTCTTCAAGTTTTGCACACCTCAAGTTAGTGTTTTGAGAAACTTCTGAACTTGTCTTAGCATCTGAAAACCACCTCTTCAAAGCTTTCGTTGTGGCAGATTTAGTACGTTTTTAGGCCTAGGCATGTTAACTTTTAAACTTTGGAGAAATCATCAAATTCCTTGTCGTAAAGCAACTTTTCTTACTCTTCAGAACACAGAATACAAAAATATAGTTAAATTTGTAGGAACAGAACTTCAAGAAACGCAGTAGAATAACTCTCATATAAACAAAACAAAACAATTATTTCATTTCAGTTTAAACACTCATCAGCGTGGGTAAAAAAATTAGTTCCTATTTATCGGCTCTTTTCTAGCAGACGATCTGAAAAGTGGGCGTGGCAGCTTTTTTTAGTCTACTGACATGCAGCAAAAATGGATAAATAACTGAATAAAAAATATAGATACCTCTGAAATTTTGCAGACACATTAAGAAGGATTAAAAGCATCATATAAGCCAATAAAAAAAATCGATAGTTTGATGATTTTTAGGGTACCATATCGCCTTAAGAAGAAAGAAAACTTATTTTAAGCTCCGTGTTGACATGCCTAGTGTACCAGACTGTGAATTATAAAAACGCGTTAACAGCTGGTCGTTTAATTCCAATATTAACTAATTATCCGAATGAGATAGTGGCATTAGATTTATTAGGTCCGTACCCTGCGTCGCGAGTTAAAAGAAATCGCTACGTTTTAGTAATTGCGGACTACTTTTCTAAATGGCTTGAGGTAGTACCCCTCAAAAAGGCCTCAGCCAAAGTAATAGCGGATAAATTATTTGATAATTAAATATCACGTTATTAAGCTCCTATAAAAAGGATGATAACGGTCTCCAATTCATATCCGAAATTTTTGAGCATTAGAGTAATCGATTGGGCATACAACATGTCAAAACAGTTGTTGTGTATAGACCTCAGTCCAATAGAACTGAGCGCGTCAATCACGATCTTTTGCAAATGATTGCAAGTTATATTAAGTGAATTACATTCGGAACCATGATTTTAAAAAGGAGCATAAATGGATAATTTTCATGATATTTAGTGACACTTAGATTAGAATACATGTATAAAATTGTTTTAAGGACATTTTAACAAAAAAAAATGTATTTAAATACAATATTTCGGCTAAAAATTAACTTAGAATAACTTTTTTTCAAAATGTTTTCCTTTTGTGAAAAATGCTTCTATTATAATAATATTTTGCCTGTATTAAGCTCAGACCTCTGTACAGAGTCTCAACTGTGAGTTTTGAAAAATTCACATTATTTTCAGAGTTACAACCATTTGAAATAAATATCAGCGTTTTTTTCTTAAAATTTCTCCCCTCTGTTGTCTTAAAGCATGGATAAACCCACTTCTAAAATATATATTTCAAAAATTCTAGTTGATCCTCTGTACAGAGGTCTGAGCTATATACAGGCAAAATATTATTATAATAGAAGCATTTTTCACAAAATGAGAATATTTTGAAAATGGATCATTCTATGTTCCTTTTTTGTCAAAATATTGTACTTAAATAATTTTTTATTGTAATACTATTCTTAAAACAATTTTATATACATTTTCTAATCTAAGTGACACTAAATATCATAAATATTATCCACTTATACGCTTTTGCAAAATCACGGTTCCGAACGTAGTCGGATACCTTAATGATAATCATGAAATTTGGGACCAGTTCTTAAGAGAGTTCACTTACGCTTTAAGAACGGCGGTGAACGAGACCACAGGAAAGAACCCAGCAGTTTTGTTTTTGGGTAGAAAATTGATTACCCCGTTTCAAAAATTAGTGATGGTATCCGATGGAACAGAGTTTGCGGTAGGCGATATAGAAAAATTATTTGAAGAGGCGAGAAATAGTACGAAATTTAAGCATGAAAAATGGACGAAATATTATAATAGAAGGAGGCGAGGGGTTAAGATCAGAATTAATGACTGGGTGCTACTGCAAACACATCCCTTAAGTTCGGCAACGAAGAAGGATATCGCAAAGTATAAAGGTCCATATAGAGTTTTAAAAGTGAAAAATAATAATTTGATCATTTGGAAAGCAGGAAAGAGACTAACGGTTAACATAGATCTAGTCTGAATATATCATCAAAGGAAAAGTGACGAGAACGTGATAAGGGTTAGAAATTAGGATGGCAGCGGCTCAGGATATCAAGCGAGTAGTGTTGAGGGTATTAGATCGGTCACAAAATGGTAGGAATAGTGAGTCAGGTGAACGACAAGGTGTACAGGGAAAAATAACGAGTTTTAAGATGATCAGGGTGGTAGGCGTAAATCGGACAATGATAAGCGCAAAAGAAATGTAGGGTAGAATGAATCTTCTATGATAGGAGTTAATAAAACAAAGAAATTTAGGCAGGAGGTGACGGGATATAAAAGGTCAATCCTACTTCAAGGTCCGGGGACCTCAGAGAAAACGAAGTAAGGGTCCAGAAAACAGGTAGATCAGTTAAGGGTACCGTCATAAGTTAACTCTTATACTCCTTCTAGAAAAAGAACCCGGCAGGTGAAAACGACACTACAAAAACGGGATATAGGCCCGTATAATTTAAGGCCTAGAGTTAAAAAAGCAGCTGAGTCTAAATCATCCAGAGGAGAGATGCATGACCAAGGGAGACCACTCCTGTCCAGAGGAAGAAGATTCCAACAGCCCAGACCTACAACAAGAATCCAAGCTACAGGCAGCAGTTTAGACACCAGAGTCGTCAAGAGCAGGAACAGGAGCCTTGGAGTGGACAATCAAGTCGGCAGAATCCACAACGAGGCAGAGGAGCCAAACAGCAAGAATGCCAGGAGATTAGAGGAAAGTCAACGAGCAGAAGGACTGCGTCGCTGAAAGTCCTCGTTGGAGATGTCAACAACAAAAGGAAATATTAGCCAGTTTGTATCGTTTCATTATTATTTTTTTACTGACAGGCAGTCAGGCGAATTATTGCAAGAAGCAAGTCGAATTATCTTAAAAATCTTTCTGTACAAAAGTTGACACTACGTTGCGGTGCATTTCTCTGGCTCTTTGAAAAATGAACTTTTGTATTTATAAATTTATTCCAAAGTGTGGAAAGCAATTGTATGCGTACATTTGCTTACTGCTGTTTAGGACTTCAGCTGGGATGCCGGACTTCCTTGTATTGTTTGTTTAAAATTATTATTGTAAAAGTGTTTGTAATTGTATACTGTATATGTTTATGTATTGATAGATATTAGTGTGTTTGTGGTTTTGGGAACTCAGCGTTGATAGAACATAAATCATAACACTAACAGCACTGTGCGATTGGAAGGGAATTCTTTTTAGAAAAACCAGGTGATATGTATATGTTTAAAAATAATTGGGATTTGAAATATGTGTACAAAGTATATAATATGTAACGATAATGTGAGGAAAATATTGTTGTACCTACATTGAAAGAGTTCTCGTTTCAGGGTGGCTGGCCCTGATGTTTTGAAGAAGTATAGATTTTTTATTTCAGGTCCGATTTGTATTTAAAAAGTTCTAAATGTTGTAAAGGAGGCAAATTGTTACAGATGAAGATTTGTATAAAAATTTAAGTATCGCGTTGTGTACGGCCAGGTTTTTTTGACCCTACTGGTAAAGGATTTTTTTCCCCTAAGTCCGTTGCCCAAATGGGGTACACCTTTATAAATTTTGTTAAGGCAGATGATCGATTAAAGTTAGATAATGATAGTTTCAGTGTAATTATTTTAGTGGAGTCATTTTTGCTAGTTTCGAGTTTAGACTTTGGCCAAAATTTAAGTGTAAAATTTTAACGTAATTTCTTTCGGGCCATTAAGACCCCTCGAATAAATCACGTTTTCTTCTTGGAGGGGATTGTGACGGGGCCTTATAGCGTCTTCTATTTAAACCTCTTGGAAAATCTTTGGGGCCAGAAGGGCAATTCTTTCCAACCAACTCAAGAAGAGAACGCGATTATGCAGATTAGGAATTCTGTATATATTGGAGCCTTAGTATTCGCGTTGAGTTCTAAGAAGTTCTATGAGGATGTCTAATAGTGCTTGCAAAGTTCTAAGAAGGAGAATTCTAACTGCATCGAAGCCCGAAGATTATCCATTTGCCGGATCAAGTTGGATCTAGGATTATATTGACGATATAAGGACTGTAGCTGTTCACCGTGGATTAACGGTAAGAAAAATTAGATTAATCTTTAATACTAGAGCGAATTCTAGTAAAGTCAGGGAATCATCTATAAATATAGATTCGGCGGTTTATTGCGCTATTTGTTAGAATTATAGTTTATGCCTCATCACACTCCTGATCATAAGGCTCCTAGACTTGTGTTGCTTTGCTGAATATAAATTGAGATAACAATAAACTAATTTTAGTATGGAATATCTGAGTGGTCAATCTTTTATTCCCTCAAACTTAGTTCGCGTGGATGATGAAGAAATGATACCCACAACCCGTGGGCTATCACAAGCTGTCAATCAATATCTTATCAACGCCATCTTTTGCCATAAACTCGCAACGTATCAATAGTGTTCTTTTCCGGGTGAAATATTTCTTATAACATTTAATCTCACTTAAACAGTTGCTTGCAACTTTTTCCTGAAAATAAGACAATGATATATTGCTGAGTATGGTCTTCATGGTTCTTTTGACATTTCTTGGAGACTGATTTCACATCATATACCACAATCAGAATTTTTTGTGTTCACACTAAGATTGTTCGATTAAAATCTATGAGAAAATTCTCGGGACTAATACAAGTTATATATATTCGTTCGATACTAATCTTCACGTGATCACGCTGGTCCACGGAATGACTGCGTCTTTAATAAAAAAAGAAAAGAATTCACAAACATTTCAATTCTCAATGTCAAACAGTATTCTTATAAAGCAATCGCATACTGTCGTTAAAAGGAGGCATCGGAAAACTCCGAATATATATATATATATATAACTACTTACAAAATACTAATCAAAACTACAATAACGTGAAATATGACAGTTTTGCTTGCAAATAACATTGCTGTAATGTTAGCGAAAAGTGTCTGTGATTTGTGTCCTTTATAAAGGTTTTGCACATTTGGAACAATTTAGTTCAGTTTTATTGGATTTTTTCTCAAATTATCAAAGAAAAATTGAAAAGTCCTTGAAATAGGTAAGTATATTTTCTCTTAGTTAAATTAATCATTGGAATTGTAATTTTTTTCGTGTATAGAAAAAAATAATTATAAAATAAAGGATTGGGGTGACCCAGTCACTCGCGCGACCATTAACGTTAGTATCGAGTGCACACCTGATCCCGGGCCAACAAATTTTGAAGTTTTCTCGCTTTAAATATTAAAAATAACACACTTATTCTTCATTAGAATTTTACATTCTTTTTCATTACTTAACATTAATTCTAAATGCTAATTCGGTGAGGCTTAAAATTACAGTTCGTTCAAAACCATTTATAATATGAGCGTTCATTTCAAAATACCATTTTACAATTTTGTATACATTGTCATGCACTTGGTTTTACTCTCCTTACAATTAAGCTGTTACATCAAGAATAATATATTATTTTTATAAAAAAATAAACTCGTGTGAAGAGTGGGTACTTCAGCCTGTATAAGAACAAGTTTATTGATTATTATTGACTTCCATGGGCTTGTTTGTAGAGCAAAGTTTTTTAAAGGAAGGCTTAATATTAGAAATTGACACTCTGAGTTTTTTTTTTTATATTTAGCTGAGATCTATATTTTGTCTTTAAAGGAGTCACCGCAGAAAATCCGGATTCAGAAAGGCAGGATGTTGAAAATGGTAATAATATTCGAAATGCTTTTGTTTTCAGTGCAAAAAAAATTCATCATCCACCTCTGCCCAAAACTCAAAGAGCGATTTATTACAAAATTGCCTTTTAATTTCGTTACTGGATGTGAAATCTTTGAAGATTTCTTCTTCGGCAGTTGAGAGCCCGTCTGAAATATATTGAAATGGATTCCTAACCCACCAGTAACTTGCTAACAAGTTGTCCTCGTCTGTGTACGTCTTGATGCTTTATTATCGTCGAATGCTCGCTACGACTTAAAAATATATCCATGATTTTGTTTTAATCTACTGCCGTAAATACTTAATACCGTGAATTACAACTAACGTGTACATTATGAAATGTACATTCACGATAGATTCGGTAGCTGATCGACTTGACCAAGACTGACTGGAATTGTACTAGGTACAGAATTTTTACATGTTTTGCGCAGACTTCCGTTAGTTTGCCCAGACTCACGTGAATGTTCACGAGAATGTCAGATGTGATGGATATGATAGAGAGCAACATAGACTAGACCATTTTTTTTAATGACATTTGTACTTTTAGAAATAGATGATGAAGGAAATAAATCTTTAATTAAATATCATTTTGCAATCTGCTTGTATTTAAAAATTAGAGAAAGAAAAATGACATAATAATTAACCTATCACTCAAAAGTAATTTACTTAAAATATATATTACTTTAAGAGTAGCAAACACAAAATTTAATACTTATCTTATTAATTTGTGCGGTTTATAATTAAAAGATTCTATTGTAGATTTAGCGTCAAAGTACGTTATTATTGCATTCAATATATTATTGTATAGGGGGGCGCGATAAAAAATATATATATATATATATATATATATATATATATATATGATTGAAAATTGGGTCGCCAGTATCGAAAGTTTGAGAAGCACTGAGATAAATAAATGATTTCTTGGCATAATTAAGAAAGGCGATACTTCCGTCCAAAGTGGCAATCCATAGCCAATCAACGCCATCTAGTGCAAGCAACTCGCATCTTGAGAACAATATTCATTTTCGTGTTAGTTTTCTTATACACTTAACATAACTTAAAGAGTTGCATGAGTCCAAGTCTAGTACCACTGAAGATCCCTAGTGCAGATGAGCCGATGCACGTTAAATATGTCCAGTGGCGTAACGAAGATGATTTGGGCCCCAAGCCGGATCTTACAAAGGATATAGTACTTGGCATTAGTTAGGATTTGGACCCCTAGAATGCAACCCGCAATGCGGAGGTGTACGTTACGCCATTGAACATGTCGAAATTCAAACATCCTCCCGTTGATGTGGTATTGAAGTTAAGAGAGGCGAGTGCCAGCCCAGGTGTCGTCACTTGACCATGGATCAAAATTATGAACCCTTTAGCAGCTTTATAGAGCGACGTCAATATAACTCTCACTCGCTCATTCTCTATTAATTTAAGACACCCACGAATTTGGCATAAATGATTTACATATAGATACAGACATCTTTTTGATTATTACACTTAAAAGTATCCGCTTAGTATGGATGGATAAAACTCAACTTTTAGATGGCAACGAAGTGTATAGTCTATGAAGTTTTGTGTTGCTTTAAAATTTTTGGCTCCTTTTCGAATATCACTGAGTTCATGGTTGGAGTATGTCCGAGATAGCTGAGTGGTTATGGTCCCGAACTCGTGGCTGGCTATATCAAGTCGTTGGTTCGAGCCCCAGTACATTGAAAACTTTCCGTGCTGTTAACACGGCTGATGCACGGTAAATCTTTCCAAGCTAGAATTCCACCCATTAGCGAGGTGTGGAAGTTAGAAGAGTAGGGTGTTACCTCGGATGTCTTCCACGTCACTTGATAGTAAGTCAAAATTACGAGGTCTGTCACCTCTAGCCCTTTTCACATCGTGGAGTGAAAGTAATTTTAAAAATAAACAGTATTTTAAAGGCTATGTTTGTAGTTCATTTCATTTTACAACAGTCAATATAGATATTGACAACAAATATAAAAAACACATATTTCCCCTTTTATCCTATTATAATATATAAAAATTTATATATTAAAATCGCTCTAAATGGAAAAACTTTTTTTATTTTCAGCCGCAAAAGTTAAAAAGATTTTGTAAAAGAATTTGGATATTTTCGAGAGACAGTTTGGGAAACATTTATCCTGATTCAAATATGATAAGGATTAATAAAATTTTGTTAAAATTCACGAACAATATAAAATGTAGCACTATATTAAAGCTTTGCACCCTCTTATTTTCAGTTTGCAATATATTTGCAGTTCAACGTTTATTTTTATAGTTTCATTTAATGTTTCTCAAAATTAATCTAAATTTTTATTAAATAAACGAACCATGTTTCTACTGAGTATGTGAACAGCAAATATATATTGAAAGAAAAAAAACATATTAAAATTGTTCAGAAGTCAAGCTATAAACAGTAAAAGAACAATATTTCTTAATATATATTAGATGCAATACAAATCGAAGTATTTGACATTATTCTCTACAAAGCATTTTATACAGTTTAGTGCAAGTGAGGGTTGGATTTTTTTTTTTTTTGGCGCAAGAGCCAATTTTAGCTATACTGCGCCACACATTCGTTAATATAGTAAAATATTAATAATATATTTTGTTTTTACTCAACACAATAAACACACAATAGTGGACTGTCACGACTCAATATCCATACACTACCCCTCTCGAGGTTCTTGTTGCACACACTGAAGTTCATTTTACAATCAGCTAGAGGGCGCTGTTAGTTAACAGCTAACATACCGCCCCACATTGCACTCTGGTTTAACCATGCAATCATTGTTACTAAATTAACATTCATATTTGTTACCTCTAAAACACTTTACACATTCAACACTTGACAATTCTCAAGAAATAAAATTACATAAATCAATAAATGCAAGATTTCAAATAACAATATTTTTTTTATACAAATACAAATCACTTTACTAACAATGAGCCAATTTTACACACCACCAAAAGTACACTAAATGAAAAATTCCAATTATATTTAAGGATCTTCCATTGGTAAAACACAAATTTTTGATATGGCTCTTTTACATGTACTATACTGAGTTTTAATTTTAACAACGCGAACTTTTTATCTTCGCCATAATACAATTCTACGATTTTACCTAATGCCCATTTATAGGTTGGTAAATTTTCTTCAATTATTAAAACCAAGTCTCCAATTTTAACGTTATTTTTTTCAAACATCCATTTTCCTCGCTGTTGTAATTGATTTAAGTAATTACGACTCCAAAATTTCCACATTAATTGAACTATCTTAGTTATTTTTTGCCACCTTTTGAGATTACTCTCTTTACATTTGGTCAAATTAGGCTCTTCTAGTGAATTTAAAGACCTATTAATTAAAAAATGGGCTGGTGTAAGCACTTGGAAATCATCATCATTGTTTGATAAGGGGCAAAGCGGTCGAGAATTTAAAATTCCCTCAATTTGTACAGTGACCGTAAGTAGTTCCTCGTACGTTAAATTAATTCCGTTCACAACTCTTTTTAAGTGATATTTACATGACTTTATGGCCGCTTCCCAAAGGCCTCCAAAATTGGGCGACCTCGCGGGAATAAATTTCCACTCTATCCCCTCTGCTGCTAAGTAATTAGCTAATTTTTCGTCTGGATTTCTGACTATTTCAAGAAGTTTTTTAATTTCATTGTTAGCTCCGACGAAATTTTTACCATTGTCCGAAAACAGTTTTGCACATTTGCCTCTTCGAGCCATGAACCTTTTCAACGCGGCAATGAATGCTTGGGATGTTAAATCTGATACTAACTCAATATGTATTGCTTTAAACACAAAACACACAAAAATACAAATATACACTTTAAAAATTTCCTTTACGTTGTCCTTTATTTTTAATGAAAAAAGGACCAGAGAAATCTACTCCTGAACAATTAAAAGGATAATCAGTAATAAGCCTCTCTTTTGGCAAATTACCCATAATTTGAGTTGACACAATTGGCTTCGCTTTAAAACATACAATACATTTATATACAATTTTTCTGCAAATTGACCGACCATTTAACGGCCAAAATTTTTCCCGAATATGATTAAGTAAAGATACAGTTCCCACATGTAAATATTTCTTATGAAATTATTCTATTATTATTAAAGTTAATTTATATTATTTTTTGGTAAAATTATCTGGTGCTTTTTATTAAAACTAAACTCTGAATTACACAATCATCCTCCTACTCTTAAGACACCTTTGTCATCTAAAAAGGGATTCAATGTCTTTAACTTACTGTTTGGCTGCACATTTCCTTTTAAGATTGTTAATGTCACTGGAAAATTCTTGATCTTGCACCTTTTTTACCAGAAAGGTTTCAGCTTTCTCAAGTTCTTTTGTTGTGAGTGGACCAGTCACTCTACTTATACCTTTTAAATTTTCCACGAACCTGAAAATAAAACTTAATACACGTAAAATAGTTATATAATAATTGCTTAGATTAAGCAGGTCGCTTAAAAAATCATTAACATGAATATTAAGCACCGTTTGATAGTTCTCAATTTGTTCATTAACAGAGTTTTTCAGTTCTGAATTATATTCACCTAGTGTCTCTCTACAGTTTATAGTTCGATTGGGATAGTCATCACCTGAAAGAAATGTTGGTCCATTAAACCATAATTTTTGTTGCAAAAGTTTATCAGGATCGACTCCTCGGGAGACTAAGTCTGCGGGATTTTGATCAGATGGTACGTGTCTCCATAGCTGATTAGGATAGAGTTCTAGTATCTTGGCAACCTTATTTTGAACAAAGGTCCGACCAAAGATATATTTTAGCAGTTTCTAGTTGTAAAGCAGCTACAACTCTGTTCACAAGTTTTACCAATAGCACTGCAACACATAATTCAAGTCTGGGAGTTGTCAGGCTTTTAACAGGCGCTACTCTCGATTTTCTTGTGATTAACCGAACTAAAGTTTCACTCTTTAAATTTTTAGATTTGCAGTAGACGGCTGCACCGTAGCACCGCTCTGAGGCATCGGAAAATCCATGAATCTCAATAGCTTCTGGAAAAGTGACAAGAATACGTCTTGGTATCTCTATATTGTTGATATTCTCTAAGGATACTAGGAATTGATGCCATTCTCGATATTCTTCAGCTGGCAGGAGGTCATTCCATTCCAATTTTCTTCTCCACAAACGCTGTAGGAAAATTTTTGCTTTTGAAATTACTGATGCCATCAGTCCAACAGGATCAAAGATCTTGGCAATGGTAGATAAGACGTCTCTTTTAGTATAAGAGCTGTCCAGACTTTCACTTTAATCAAAAAAAAATCTTGGATCTGCTTCCATGACACTCCTAACGTTTTTGTCTCTGTTAAAGATGCAAAATTGTAATTCTGTTCGGGATCTGGTGACAATTTCTCGTGATTGGCGCAAAGTTTATGCAACTCCCTTCCAGCACTTTTCAAAATTCCTTTTATTTGTTGTCTGAGGACAATTGCCTCCTCTAACGTTGCAGCACCACAAAGAACATCGTCCATATATAAGTTGTTCCGTAAAACGGAAGCTGCTATAGGGAAGTTGGCCTCTTCGTCCATCGACAATTGGGTTAAAGTTCTCTGTGCTAAGTAGGGAGCACTTACAGTGCCATATGTAACAGTCGAAAGTTCGTAAATTTTGGGTGATTCATGTTCACTTTCACACCAAACGATCCTCTGCAGATTACGCTGTTTAGGTTAATTAATATAGTTCGATACATCATTTTAATGTCTGCTGTAAATGCATACATGTAAGTTCTGAACCTGAGTATTTGCGCATACAAGTCCTCTTGTATCACTCCTCCATTATATTGAATGTCATTTAAAGATATGCCATTATCAGTTAACGAAGAGCAATTAAAGACAACTCTAAGTTTTGTTGTGGACTTTTCTGGACGATAAATTCCATGATGGGTAGCGTAATATGTGATTTCGGGTTCAGTTTCGTTAGTCACTTCCTTCATATGCCCAAGTTCCTCATAATCTCTTAAAAGTACACGGTATAAATTTAAGTAATTTTCATCTCTAGCTAAGCGATTCCACAGCGATTCAAGTCGTTTGAGGGCTATGTCTTTCGAATTACCCAAACATGAGGGATCTCTTTTAAGGGCATAGATACTACATATTTACCTTCTTTAGTTCTAAAATAAGTATTCGCGTAATGTTCCTCACAAATTAGCCTTTCTTTATTTTTAATTATTGGTTCCTCTACCTCCTCTACTTTCGAAAATTTTTCTAAAGTTTTATTTAAGTCCTCGTCACGAATCAAACCGCAGTGAGCCTTAGTTTCATTTATTGAATCTAAATTACCCGTTACTATATAACCAAATACGCTGTTGACTAACAGTAATTGCGAATTTTTTATTTTGATTCTTTCCGGTTTCAATAACTCATAAAATATATTTGCACCTAATAATAAATCAATTTTGACGGGAATATTAAAATTAGAATCCGCTAATTCCACAAAATTAGAAAAATCAGAATTTATCTCTAAAGTTTTCTTCTGAATAAAATCAGTGATTTTTTTAACTACGAGCATATCTAACTCCCTTTCGAAAGATTTCTTTTTATTAGAAATCGCCATTTTAACACTCCCATTGACAACCATAGAGGCATCATTTAAACACGAGATTAATGTATTTATTCTTTCGGTCTTAAGTTGTAATTTATTCGTGCACTCGTTTGAAATTAGACATGTTTCACTTCCCGAATCTAACAAGGCCCTAAATGTCTGCCATTCTGAATATTTATCTTTCACGAGAATTAAAGCAGTACTCAAAAAGCACTTGTTTTTTAAAACATGCCGTTGCTACGATTTGTGTTTTGTCTACTTTCGGAACGAAAGATTCAGCACTTGCACTCAAGGCGAAATGTGACCCATTCTGTTTAACCTCTGGCGTCGTCTCCAAGGGGAGAAAAAATTATTTTTCTCATTTCTCTGGGATAATGTAACGAAAACGAAAATTAGATGAGGCGGGTGCCAATGGACTTAACCAATTATACCCTAATTCCCAGAGAGAGGGTGTAAAAGAGAGACCGATATCAGAAGAGCGCACCCCCCGCAGGGGCTGGAGGAACGAACAACAGCCCGAAACGCGACCGAAGTAGCGCAACAGGGGGCAAGAGTGGAAGAGCGCAGGAAGGGAGGGTCGAAACGACCCAACCGAACTGCAGGCAGTTTGAATTGAAAGACTGTGAAAAAGAAAAATGCGAACAGCTGCGAAACGCAGCGGCAGTGGGGGTGGGGGACGGCGGGAGTATTTCACTGATCCAAGTTTTGAACATAGGCAAAAGGCATTTGAATGTTGTTTGTGTAGGAATTAATGTTTATTGTTGTGTTATGGCGGTTTTAAGGGCAGATTCCATTTTGAAGTTTTATAAGCAAAATTTAATTTAGTATGAGGATACGTGAAGAGTGTTTGTGCTCTAATTAATGGATTGTCATGATTTTGGATAGAAGTAAAAATATTCCTCGAAGTTCTAGTGATGTAATTATCTATCGGCTCCATATGTAAGTCATGGTGTATGACTCTGTTCCTAACGTACCAAGGTGCGTTAGTAATGATTCGTAGTATTTTGTTCTGAATAACTTGAATACGTTTCGTGTGGAAGTCGGCGGCGGCTCCCAAAACAGGCAGCCGTACGTTATGACTGGGCGCAAGACTTGCTTGTAAAGAATTACTTTATTTTCTAAGGATAGAGGAGAGCTTCTCCCAATAAGAGAGATAGCTAACGCGCTATTCTACCCCAGAATTTATCTGAGAGATAACCAATGTGTTTCTTGTACGTTAAACGATTATCGAGGTGTAAGCCCAGGTAACGAACCACCGAGACCCATTGAATGTTGTTGTCAAAAGTGTGAGTTCACATTAGGGGTCAATGACGCCCCTTTTTCTGGAAAACAATGGCTTGTGTTTTTCGACATTAATTGCTATTCTCCATTGTGTAAACCAGTCTTCAAGTTTGACGAGGTAATTTTGCATCGTTTTAATGGTGTAATTGAGATGGACGCCCTGGGTCAATGCTGCTGAGTCGTCTGCAAATAAACAAGTACTGACGGTGGAGTGATCAGGAAAATCGTGTGTAAATATGTTGTATAAGTATGGACTGAGGACCGACCCCTGCGGCGTTCCACTTTGACAAAAGCCTATTTCGGAGAATGTGTTATTTACACGAACCCGGAAGGTTCTGTTGTGTAAATAATTGTAAATCATTTTAATTAAATATGCAGGGAATTTGAGTTTAATCATTTTGTATGTGAGGCCATCATGCCACATCTTGTCAAATGCCCTTTTAACATCTAAAAAGACACCGACAGTGTAAAATTTGTTAGCGAAACCTTCATTAATTATATTAGTTACACGTATTAATTGGTGCAGCGTGGAATGGCCCTCCCGGAACCCGCATTGTTCCGGGGGAATGCAGCGGTTTAGAACAGAAACAATTTTTTGATCGACATCTTCTAACGCTACATTGAGGTGAAAAACATTTAAAACAAAGTCTATTATTTTTAACAAATTCTACTCTTTCGTTTACCGAAAACGTTTTAAACTGTGGACAAAATTGTAGAGCATGAACTTCATTATTTTTACACAATACACATTTATCATTTTTTAACTCAGATAAAAATACATTCGATGTATCTCGAGGTATTTTCGCATTAAATTTGTTTTGTTTATTATAACTAAAACGCTTGGCATTTTCACATAAGGGCTTAGAAAATGTCTCATTTTTATTTTTGCCTTTCGATGACAAATATATATCGCACTCACGCCCTAACTCATGTGGTTTAAAATATTTATCTCCCTGTTTTATGCTCATATAAGACATTAATTCTCTATCGAGCGTGCTCATTATTTTATCCGATACAATTAACTCACACAATGATTTAAAATCATTCACATTGCGCAGCTGACAATAATATTCAAATGTCGCGCATAATCTCGATGCAAATTGTACATAACTTCTCTGAACTTATTTTGCGCTTTCTGAAATCTATTATAGCATTCTTGCGGTGTGGAGGAAAATTCTTTTAAAACTACATCTTTAAGCTTACTATAATTATTTAATTCTTCTTCGGAAACATGAACAAGTAAATTAACTCTTTCACCTAGAATATTTAACAGAATTTCGCTTTTAAATTGTTCGGGAACCTCTTTTATTTTTGAATGCTTTTCAAGCGACTGGAAAAATAAATTATATGACTCTACTCTTGAAGGTACGGGTATTGTTAAAGTTTTCACGGACTTTAACAAAGTCTCAATATTAATATTGGTGGCAGTTTCAAGCTCACTCTGATTTCGAATATCGGAATTTTGAGGAAAATTCTTCTGAATATTTGCAAGCTCTAATTGTTTTTGCAATTGCGCTAATTTAATTCGTTCAAATCCTAACTTAGTTTCACTATCTAACCTCTTATTTCTAACTTCCTCCAAAGCATAATCGATTGAGGATTGAACTAACTCTTTATCCTTTTTGTAAACGTCACTACTTTCAATTAAGCTTTTTAAATCAGCGATTTTTGCACCTTCTGGCACAGTTAAATTTAACTCTTCTGCAACGATTTTTAACTCGTCTTTCTTTAATTTATTTAAAGACATATTTATGAATTAGGGCCACTAATAGAAGGATTATATGCACCTACCTCCTCAGATCGCTGTTTCACGCCGTTAGCTTGAGTTTCGGTTTCAGTTTAGAAATCGGTCTCTATTCACACACTTTAGCCATCACACTCTTTTTCACTGAATTTTGATAATCCAACGGCTTCACAAATACACATATCCATTAGATCGCTTATCTCCGGCTCGACGGATCATGTTTTTACTCAACACAATAAACGCACAATAGTGGACTGTCACGACTCAATAATAACTCACTCCATACACTACCCCTCTCGAGGTTCTTGTTGCACACACTGAAGTTTATTTTACAATCAGCTAGAGGGCACTGTTAGTTAACAGCTAACATATTTAAATATATATTTATTGTGCGTATATAAAAATGTAATGTAAACTGTCAGATTAAAAATAATAGAAAAATATATGTGTGTATGAGCAAAGTATTTAAAAATGCAGAAATGTAAAATTTTATAGATATCTCTATTTTAAAAAATCTAATGGTACTGATGGAGGAGAGGTTCATTCCGGGTACCTTTCGTTCCGAACGCGAGTACGTAACCAATCACGCCAAAGCGATCGTCTTCGCGTGATGTTGGTACTAGTTCATATAGATATCACACCGCCACATAAAATATGTAAAATGGAAAGGTGACATTGACAAAAGTCGCATATTGAGGGACTCTCTTCTAGCAGCAAATGTCTATGCGTTAGACGAGTGTGTCCGATACGAAGTCGAGTCAAGCGGACATCATGTCTTCGTACTGGTAACGCTGCCCATTGAGCAGTGGAAGGATGAATGCTATGTAGCTTGTTGATAACCTGTTGATCCCAAGTCTTGCCATATATGATGGATATAGTGCTGTATAGAAGTTTTTAAATCCTGGTAACAGACAGGCTGCTGCATGTGATCAGACATAGATCGTGCAGCATTATCAGCCTTTTCATTACCAAGTATACCCACGTGTCCAGGTACCCAAGAAAAAATTATATCAAAACCCTTTCTTTCTAATTTTTGCAGAAGTAAAAGTATTTCCATCGCAGTGGGGTATACAGTTTATTGCATTTTCTTATTTAACGCATGTATTTTGAGAAATAATCAATACTTTCTAGAGCCAAATTTGGTAATCCAATCATAGAGCATTCTGACAATTTTGTTGCCATTTCAAAGTCGAGCATTCCATATCCGCAAAAATCGGCTCGTTTGTTTGATTTTATACATACGTTTTAGGCTCTCTTCACACCAATGGAAAATAAGTATTAATGTAGAAAAATCGTGTGCAGTTATCTTTACCAAAAAACGTACTTCTCCACCTCCACTCATAATGGACAATAAACAAATTCCTTGGTCTCTGAAAACCAAATATTTTGGCGTTATTTTTGATTCTCATTTAACTTGGAAACAACATATTCTACACGTCCGCGATAAGTTCCGGAAAATCATGTTTAAACTTTTTTTTCCCCTTAATATCCCGGAACTCACATTTAAGTAGAGATAACAAAGTGCTTCTCTATACAGTCGTCATGCGTCCCATAATTGCATACGCTTGTCCCGTCTGGGGTTATGCTGCTAAGACTAATATAAATATTTTAAATACTGTGCAAAATTCTTATATTCGAATGGTCGTACGACTTGAAGATCCACGACTTGTAGATCACCTTAAGCTCCTCCTCCCGGATTCCATCGCCGCAGCCAATAGCCTGCATGCTACATCGCAGACTGTGTATTTCCACGCAGAGTCAAGCCCCACATCAAAGACTATTATGATATGGGATTGAGGACTGTGTGTGTGTATCAGTCCAGATGCCCAAAAATAGACTGCCATCCACACCAAACGACTCCGATTCATTCACCCTCAAACTTGTCTGATCGACCAAGATTCGGCTTCGTAATTTCCCGCTCAAATAAGCGAAGATTCGCTTCCCGCATTCACACCAACTGAAACCGGTTCAATCCACCGTCATTCTGACTTACGCGTGATTCGGCAGGTCAGATTTTCTTCACTCAATCACCAGCCGCCGGGAGCTATTTCTTAAAGAAAAAGCGAATTCAAGCAAAAAGAGTGTTTATTTTTATTGTTTTTTTATGTTATTAGTGATTTTTTCACATAAAGTTTCTATTAAAGAAACTGATTTCAAATGTTTGAAGATAACGAATTTCTCTGTTAGGGTTAGCATATGAGTTTGTTTTTATGCCAATAGATGACGCTTATATTTTTGGTATTCTTAGCATTCTTTTTCATTATGTAAACTAACTCTAGTTCTTGTCGCCGAGTGTGTAGGCTGTATTTTATCCCTGCTAATCTTGCACAAATAATAAAATTAATTTTGCATGTATTATTTTATTCAGTTTTAGAAATTTGTGAAAACCTTATTCTTCACTTTTTAATACTTTAAAGCAAAATGTGTGTTTCCCCCCCTTTTTTTTGGGAGGGGAGGGAATATTCTGAAGGATGTTTGAAATAGCTTCAGAGATCAATTTGATAAGAATTTATTTAAGTCTGGGAGAGAAAAAAATTAAATATTTATAAGAATGCTAAAATAAAATAAAACACCGATATTGTCGATAATTTTAATTTTTTAAAAAGATTCCATTTTATTACAACATAGATCTCAAATTTTGTTGTATGAAACAAACAAAGTGTAAATGGCATGTAAAATTTTTAATTCATTAATATATTAGCAAACCATTTTTAGATACATAATAAAAAAAATAGTTGTTATATGCTACAAAAGCTGTAGTATATAACAACATTTGAAATGCCTTTTAAAAACATTAGATATATTATTTGTAAAAGTAATTGCATTATAATATAGTTACAATACATATTTATTATTTGTTACTACTTTTCAGACTATAATTACACTTGATACTAACAGGCAAAATATAAAAAATACATAAATAAAACCATTTTTATATATTTTTGTTTTATGTATTTCAATTTGAAAATAAATGAATAAGGATACAGTTGTAAAATTAATAGCTTGAAACGTGAATCATCTTAAAACATTAAAAAACTGCATCCATGTTCGGCAGCAACTGATGGAAGAATGATTGACCCGTGGCGGTGTGAAGGCAAATCTCTCTTCATTCAGAATCGCTGTGAATTGGAAAGATCGCTAGAGACTCGGAATCGTTTGGTATGAAGGGAGCCTTAATGGCCATTTTCTTCAGTATTAGCCGGTTTCTCTTTGTAAGTTAATTATTTAATGTAATTATATAATTTATATAATATCAATTTAATTAATATTTTTTAAATGGTTAAAATCTGTTATAAAATAATTCGGAAAAAGGGAAAGAAATGTTTTTTTTCATGAGATTTTATATTTTAGGAGGAATCTAAATATTTATTGTTGTGTTAAGTATTAATTTATGCTAACAGGTGTGTTATTTTTAGTAAGAAATTTCTTATTTAATATTGTGTCTTAATCATTATGTATGCACTTTGTAATGAGGATTGTTTATGATTAACTGTATTAATTTTTATTCAAAGCTACTTTCGTTTTTGTATTGTCTTTTGATCGCTAGGGGTACAGGACAAAAAAACCCCCGAAGCTCAAAACAAATTGTATTCTTGTTAATTATTACCTTTTAACAATTAATAAAACACTATTAAATCTAATAAAAGTCTACTAGGGTCAAATATTGTGGTACCCATCTTACGGAAAAATTGCTGTATTTTTATTCGATCTAATTTATTCTTTCTATGTGCCAAACTTGCTTAGCGCTCGCTGTTAAGCCTAAGTAACATAGCAGCATCACTTGCTGTGATTTCAGTTCCCTGAACGTAAAAATAAATTCGTTCCGAGAAATTTTCTTAATAAATATCTAATAATAATTTGTATAACCGAGTTAAATATTCCACCTTTTTAACTCATGTGAGTTTGAATAACGGATATATATCACTTGTTTCTGAAGAAAGGTTTGCTTTTGAGGATTCATGTGTATTTACACTGGCTTATTATAATTTCATTACATCTGTTCCGGTGAACAATTTTTCATTTCTAATTTGCCTTGTGTTTTGCATGGTATATTATAAAAGAAAAATTAAATATTTGAGATTTAATTCAGATTAAATGAAAAATAAAACACAAGATGAAGGAAATTTGATTGTTTTGCATTTTTCACGAAGCCCACCTCAAAATCTTTTGCATTTTTAAATGTATAGTGACAATAAAATTAATAAAAAATAATAAAAAATTACAGAATAATAATAGCATGCTTTTACAGAAAAGGTATTGTAATTTAATGATTTTCTGTTATAACCCTGCTATTAGTGCTTTTTTTTGTCTTCCTTAATTTTCTGGGAGCATTACATCAGTTTGATTTGATTTCTGGTTATATTAGTTATTTGAAAATCTAACTTCTCTGAAAGAAACTAACCAAAATGTATAAATTTAAAAGTGGTATATAAAAGAGTGGTTTGGTTAAAATTGAAAAGTACTTGTAATTTTTCAGGAGAGTAGTGGAAGAATTAACAGTATGAGTCCATTGACTAATAAATTGGTGAAAATTTGAACTGTGGCTAGTTTCTGTAAATAACTTTAAATAAACAAAATACCTAACAACTATATTATTTCAAACAGATTACATTAGAATTTCATGACATTGTTTTCACTTTTGGCCATATATCACAGCATTTGGCAACAGTTTTTAAATTGGCTTAAACAGGTAATGGCTTAATACATAAGTACCAAATTAAAAAAGCAGATTCTTTCTAATAATAAATTTTTTAAAAAACACAAGACAGATTTTTTTTCTTCCAAAGTTATCACTATAATTACTTATGACTGACCATGATGTTTTTTTATAAAAGAAAAATTTGTTTTTGACGTATAAAAACACATTGTTTTTAGAATCATAGTATTCTATTGATTTAAAACATATTTTTAGATATCAATGGATTCATCTTTATTAGAAAAGTTTATAAATTTATTTCTGGAGAAAGTGTTGTGATAAGCACTTATATATTCAATAAAAGACCTGCTTTTATAAAAGAAATCATGGTACTCACAAATTACCCTGTTGACCAATCTCATCAAACGCTGTGATAAACTCTTCCTGCACATTTTCAAATAC
Organism: Trichonephila inaurata madagascariensis; assembly: GCA_019973955.1. NCBI lineage: Eukaryota > Metazoa > Arthropoda > Arachnida > Araneae > Nephilidae > Trichonephila > Trichonephila inaurata. The sequence goes on from BMAV01018488.1 coordinate 61,269, forward strand.
AATAATAATTGTGATAATAGCATTTGGCAAAATCATTCAACTGCATAATATATATGTACCAAAATTACTAATAAAGGTTAGAAAGTTCCAAGATTTCATACTATAAATTTGCATGTTAAAAATACATTAATGTAATTTATGAGAAAAAAAATACAATGGAATTTAGAAATATCATCAGCTGGGAATTTCTATTCAAAACTTAAAATTCTGTAAGAGATGTATTTAATTAAAAATTTTAATGTTGACATTTTATCAGTAATAGGAATCATGATTTATTTATTTTATTGCAAAAGTTGGTTAGGTAGAATTTTGTACTGTAAGAATAAATTGATGCAATAATTTGCATAAAGCATTAAAATAAAATTATCATAATTTTCAAGCTGATACACTACCTAGGATGACTGTTAACAGGTTAACTTTCTTAGATCTCTGAGAGGTAAGAGCCCCCTGACCACCTCCGAGGGAACTGAGCCAGATCATACTATCACCTGTATGGTGCTCAGAGCTATGACTAACAACAATCATACAATTTTGCCTTTTTCTATGATGAATTGCATGGTCCTCAATCTAATACAGTTGAGATCAGGTGGCATCAAAAACAATACTGTGACTTAATGGCATGTTATAGTAACTTGGCAAAATTATTTTGATATTATAGTATTGATTATTCATCTTATGTGTAGCACATATTTATTTCCAGAGTTCATATTTATTATTGTGGTGCTAGTTTGATATCGGGGGTAATAGCGCCAAGTTTATGTTCGCCAAGATGGGTGATAACATTACAATATGGTTACCTTAATATTTTTGTCTGTCGATGTGGTTGCCATGGAGATAACACATATTAGAAATAACTTTTATTGGTTTTTTCGCTGTAACCCTATTAATTTCAGACGATTTTAATTGATTTCTGTAAAAATTAAACCATTTTCAGTGTAACTTTTTTATTGTTTGCATCTTCTGTTTAATTCTGTGCTATTTTCGGATATGGATATTTCAAATATGGGTTAGTAATAGGATATTTTTTTCTTAAAAGGATAAGTGTTGTGCTTTTAATTATCACTATAAATCGTTTATTTTCCTTTTAAAAATGTTTTTTTACGTTTTTTGTTCGATGAAATTCGTTGAAGGAACTTGCAGTGCAAGAGTGCAAGTTTCATATTGCAAGCTTTCACTACTTCGTAATTGATATTCTTAATTAATTTTAACATACATTATGTAATTATTTTATTCATGAAAAAAAGGCAATTATTACTATGTGTAATAATAATATAATATTCATTATTTATAATTGTTTCTTTTAGCATTTATTTATAAATATTATTACATATTTCATTATTTATTTATAATTAATATTGTTATTTATTTATAACTATTTTTGTTGTTTATTTATAGCTATTCTTATGTTATTTGTTTATAATTATGTAATACGGATAATCATGCATTATTTTTATTTTTTTACAATTTGACGATTATTCTTTTTTATAATTACTGTTAAATTATATTTAATGATTATTATTTCTAATAACTGCTATTAAATCATACTATATGAATATTATATGTAATTACGATAAAATAATGTTATAAGATTATTATATGCTGCTTATAATACTATTATTAGAACGTTACTTTTTATTACATAATATTGATGTTCATTATTTATTGATTGATCTAGGTTATTCTCAATCTCTTCCTTTATCCTTTGTTTGAAATACATTTCAATGTATTTCAAAACAATTCTTTAAAATTATTGTGTATCATTAAATTACCGCTTGGCTGCCATATTGGATTCCATTCCAGCAACAAGAAGCGCTGCTTGGCGCTAACCCCCGATATCAAACTAGTCCCATTATTGTAAATACACCAGGCAAAAACATCTGAGTTCATTTTTTGTTTTTGTTTACTGAGCAGTTGTGAGTTGCATGATGTGACATCTAAAAGTAATATATATCATATAGGGTGATTGTAATTAAAGTTCCACTTTCAAAAGGCTGTAACAAAAGAACCACTGCTCAGAATAACTTTATATTTGAACTGAATATACTTTAAGAAGGAGGAAAAGGTATGGCAAAAAAAGAAAAAAAAAATTCATTGTTGTTTTAACCGATTTTTTTCATCTAATTTGATACAACCTTGCCATGGTGGATGGGCTTTTCACTAACAGTGCAACAACTGTTGAAGGACATGGAAGTCATTTTTCCCATCAAAAAACCAAAACAATCATGCACTTTGAACAGTACAGTGGGTTTAACCCTCCAAGTGGTCTGCACGTAAAATTCCGCCATTCCAGAGATGCTTTTTCTGCCTTCAGCAAGTTTCCCCAAACACCCAGCCGATTTTAAAAATACGGCTCAACGCAGAATTCCACCTGAAAGCAAAAAGATATGTGCGGTGCATTTTTGAAGCATCTCCAGAATGGCAAGACTAAGTGCAGACCGCTTAGAGGGTTAATATGCAACTCATCCCAAAGCTGTCAAAATTTGATTCAAAATACCACGTGCAGCCGCATCCACTTTCATTATGCCACTTACAGTGCTATCTGTTGATATACTTTGGAACTTTTTTTCTTATGCCATACCATTTCTTTCCTTTTCAAGTATGTTCTGTTCAAATTTGAAGTCATTCTGACCAGTTTTTTTTTACAGCATTTTGAAAGTGGAATTTTAATTATAATTGCCTTTTATGTATTGCATTTTTATTACCCACTTAAAGGTGAAAAGATTGATAAAAATTTACATTTGATCATAAACAAATGTTACTTTTAAAATCCATTTTTTGCCTAGTGGTGTGATACGGAATTTCTTCAATGAAATCAATGCTAAATGTAATTTGATATATACGTTCTGCACAAGTTTTGAGAAAAGTAAATGTTTTTCTTATGTTTGATATATTAAAAGTAACAGATTTTATACATCAAACATAAAAGAAATTAAATATCTAATTTCAGTAAAAAAAAGGCTCAAAAAGTGAAGGCTTTTACACAGGCTCAAAAAGTGAAGAAAAAAGATATGGCACAGAAAAAAAATGAAGAGAAAATAGAAGTGGCAGAAGAAAAGGTTCGAGGTAATAACATAACTTGAACAGTTTTAAAAAGAAATTAGTAGTTTGTTCAAATTTATTACTTTGAAATCTGTAACTATTTTGCTAACCCAATGGTTAAAAAATTTTTTTTTCCTTAAAAATTTACTTTCTACCCTTTTTTTTTGTAAATTTTTTTTTTGATGAACTTTTTTTCAGGGTCCGGGGGCTTATACACATGCCTAGTGTGCAAAAAATTGGAGGATGAAAAAAAAAATTAAAATTACAGCAAATGTATCACCACTATGAAGCTCTCAACACAAGATTCTAGATATTCAGAAATTTTCATGAAATGGAGCAAGAGGATGTGACAAAATATATATATATATAGGTGAAATATTTTGTATTAGCTACCCCAAAGGCATCGATGAAGAAAAGTTTGTGCTTTAGCATCAACATTTCAAAATATAAAAGGGGCAAAAAAAAAGGGCAAAGTCCCCACCCTACTTCAAAAAAAAACAAGTTAGAAAGTACATTCCCAAATATAGAAAAATGGGGAATTTTTTACTTGACTTTTCCCTTTGGACAAACCGTCGAAAATAAATTTTTCCCTTCCCCTTTAAAGACTGAAATGGGATCCACTATGGAAAATGAAAGGTTTAACAGTTCGATGTTGATATGGGTTCAGAATGATATTACAAATGAAATTGATTACAATAATGTCATTAACAATTTTGCAATGGCCAAAGCTTAAAGAAAACCTTTGCTGCACAAGCAAAATGACAATGGCAGTGACTTAACGAAAAATAAGGATGTCAAAATGTAAAAGATGGTAAAGCCATAAGCAAGTAAAAAATGATAATTAACAATTTCAAAACAGTTCATACAAAAAGTTTTTAAAAATTGTAAATTTCAAACAATTCTGTACTAATTTTTCAAAAAAGGGTTGTAAGTAATTCATTATGCTATAAAAAGGAAAAGAACAAGAGTGGTAAACCATAATTTTTCCTTTTTTCCCCGGGGCTGTTTGCCAGTCTATGACATGGCAGGTCCATAGGTGGTTGATAATGGAAAGACTCTCCAAAGAACAAAAACAAAGAAAAGGAAAAGAGGGGGGGAAAACGGGGCCCGCACCAAAAAATGGGAAGGGGAAGAACTTTAAGGAGGGGGATGCTTTTGGGAAATTTTTGGGGGGAGAAAGGGAACAAATTTTAAGTGCCTAAGGGGGTCAGGAGGATAAAAAAAAAATTTTCTTTTATCATTTTCATGTTTTAGTAATACGTAAATAAAGTTTGTAATTCTACTCGACTTTTTCTTCATAGTTATCTCTCCAGTAAATAAAATAATTCTTTACCAGCTAGGGTGTATACATTAATAAAAAGTGCCATGTTTGGTAAAATAGTGGTTGTTAGAAACGAAAAATAAGGATCAAATAATAGTATGAAAAGCAACTTATTTTCTAAAAGGAAAGCAAACTTTATTTTGTTACTGTTCTATGTAGAAAACAATCATAATAATTAAGAAATAACTACAGATGATGTTATGATAGATAATGAAGTTCAAGTTACAGAAAAATGCATTAAAAAGAAAATGTAATTCCCTTGCAATGCTAATTTCTTAATTTTTGATACTGAATGAAGTTGAAATTTAAAAATTTCCCCCTGTTTCATAGCTTTGTAATAAAGGTTTGCTACTACTTAAAATTAAGTACTTTTTGTTGTTGTTAATTTCCTTTATGGTCTAAAGTAGGTGTCACAAATAACCTATTGAAGGCATTTTATTAGCCTTTCTTTTGAATCTGAGCCAATTTCAGGAAAAATTGCCTTGTCTGCTTTTTGTCTTAAAAAACCCAAATTTTTTTTTTATTCTTGATTTTAAAACATTTTTTCCAAGTTTATAACCATTTAATAAAATTTTCTTTAAAAAGAAAATTTCAAATATTTCATTGTATCTTGAATAATTTAAAAAAAAAAAAATCTGACTATGATAAAATTGAAAAAAAAAGTGGACTTTTATCTTTTAAAACACCATTAAATTTTTCCATTTAATGTTTTTGAAACCAATATATATATACAATCTGTAACACTATATCTTCCCATAGAATCAGTTAGTCTTGTAAAAGAAGCCTCCTTTTCTTTTTTAACTTTCCTGACTACATTATTTTTTTGACAGTCATGTGGCCCTCGGATCATTGTAAATTTATTGATGTGGCCCTCGAGCAGTAGAGGTTTAAGATCTGTAATCTAAAGCATTGGTTTGTTTATATTTTTTTAGACAGGCATAGATACTAATTGTGAGAAAAAATTTTAAACCTGCATCTCAGACTAGATCAAATGAGAATGTCCTGACATATATAGCAAGAATATATACAGGTGGTTGTCAAAATAATGGGAACACCTGTGAATAAAAGTCACCTTTTTCAAAGCACTTCATAAGCATTAAAATATAATAAAAGCTGCTAGTTATTTTTGTAAATAGAAATGTATATATTTTAGTAGTATGTGGTAGCCTTATTAGAGTTCTGCAAGTCATAGATTTTTTTCAAAAGCTCTCAGATTTTCAAAGAGGCCAAATTGTAGGAGCCTGTCTAGCTAGAGCAAGTGTGATCGATGCATCACAACTTTTAGGCATTTCTAGAGGTACGGTGTATAAAGTCATGACAGCATACACAGCTCAACAAGCAAGCTTGACAAATCAAAACAGTGGACAAAAAGAGAAACTCAGTGAAAGAGACAGATGGGTATTGAAGTGGAATGTAATGTCTAAAAAGTGAAGAGCTACAGTAAAAGTGATTGCAGAGCTCAATCAACATTTGGATTCTCCACTGTCAGTGATTACAGTTAGAAGGCACTTTCATAAACAAAACATTTACAGCAGAGCAGCAATTTCTAAGCTTTTTGTCACAGATGTTAATGCCAAATGTTATCTGCAGTTGTGTCACACTCACAAAACCTGGTTGTTTGATAATGGAAGAAAGTAATATGGTCCACTGAATCGTTTTTCACACTTATAAAAAAGTTGCTCTTTTAATAAGATATGTTTATTCATGTAGTACTATGATCTTAAAATGGATTCATATTTATGTTTTTATTTATAAAAATATTTAGTGTAGTTCATAGAATAGATAGAATCTTTTAAAATTATAGTTTGGTTTAGAGTTTCTTTTTGAATAAATGCAAGATACATAAGATACAACTCTTATATGATTGTTTTGATAATTATGGAATAACTCATAATGATTTGTGATGTCCCTTTTAACTATCAAAATTCTTTTATGTGTGTGTGTTAAGAACTCGTAGTATCAAAAATGCTTAAAGTGATTATTTACTATATTTAATTCAAGCAAGTATAATTATCATTGCATTAAATGAAAATTGATGTTGGGTAACCGTTAAATGTGTACATCTCTCATTTTTAGATTATGAATGTTATTAAAACATATACTTAATTATATATATACATTGCATCAATAAAATTTTTAGCTACGATTTTTAGTTTTTTTCCATTACACGTTTACTGCTCAGGTGCTTTATCTTTGCATTTATGTTTTTCTTTGGTGCTATGTAATGGTCATGGTTTACCATCAAATCCACAATTAAAGAAATCAATCAAATATGTCACTTAAATGTTAAAAAGGTGCAGTATATTTTGCAGAAAAATATCTGATTTTCATGCTGTTATTTCATGATATTTTGAGTTATGGTCAAATCTTTATTTGAAAATAAATGACACAAGTTGAAAAACTCTGATTTAACGAAATCAAACTGTAAATGCCTCATTATATCTTAAAAATTATGTAAATGATTTATATATATACATAACAGAAAACAGTTCTTAACATGGTTGGTATCTATGCAACTTTTGATTACCTACACTTGTAGGGAAAAAAATATTCACACACATTTATAATTTACTATTTTTACATTAAATTAATTCAGTTTATATTTTTGTTTATTGAGTAGCATTGAATGTTCCTGGTTTATATAATGATTAATTTTTGTGTTTTGTATCCAACTTTTACACACCAATTTGAATGAAAAAAGTATTGAAATGTAAATCTTATTAGCAACCTATGGGTTGGAGCTGAACTTTGTTGTAAGTTAAAAGAGACCTTGTTCTCTATTTTGTTCACAATGGTAGTGGGTAGTTTTTGCTTGCTGAAAATGGTTGGCAGGATAATATGTAAATACCAAAATAAATTTTGAATAGCCCAAAATCATTCTTGCTCATGTATATTCTGTTTTTATAATAAGATAGCCAGATCTCCCTACTTTTTAAAAAAAATTTAGATTCCCTGTCCCAGAAAGAATAATCAAAATATGATTAAGTAGTAAATATATTTATTGAGTTTAAAAGATATTTTTCTCTGCATGTTTTATAATATTTTGATTATGTATGAATTTGAATACTGTATAAAAAAAAAAGACTGGACTTCTGCTTATGTTGATCAGTTGTTTTGGACAGTCAATTTGCAAAGTGTTTATTGTATTTAACACATAGCTATTGTATTGTATACAAAAGTACATTAAGATACTAATTTTAGATCTGAAACCCAAAATGTAATAGGAACTATATGCCATAATGGGTATTGATGCTCTAATTAATAAACATGTCAATTTGTTCATGATGCATTCTTGCTAACTCACAGACTTAATATTATGGAATTTTCTTAATCCATATAGATGGAGATCCAGACAAATCCTTGGACCTGACAAATAAGGTTAGAGAATTTTTATATTGCTTATTAATTTAGATGATTGGGGTGATACACATTAAGTGTTTCTGTTTTTTTAAAATATTATAATAATGGAGAAATTAGGTTGTTATGTGTCATGCTTGATGACATACAATTGAACCTGTTTTTCTGCAGTAGATAAGGGCCACATAAAAATAACTGCACAAAAAATATTCGAAAATTTCATGAATTCTTACATATAACAAGCAAATTCGTCAAAATATGGCAAAATAATTTTTTTTATGCAGTCGCACAAAAATAAAATCGCATAAAAAGGGACCGCACAAAAAAAGGTTCTACTGTATTGCACAAAGTCATTTGTTGCATGATTTTGATGGCCTGAAAAATCATTTTTAGCAAAATTGATTGACATTTTGACATTTTTTGTTTGACAATTCTTTTTTTTTTCAAATTCTGAATAAATGTTTAGAAAAATCAGTAAAGTGTAACATCAAATTAATATATACAGCTTATTTTTCTCTTAGAGATAGTTTTATTTAATTATAAATTTAGAAGGGGAAAAGAGAAAAATCAAAATTTATTTGAAGTATTTTAATTACTAACCATTTAAAATACAGTCAGACCTCCATTTTATAATCCTCTATTTTGCAAAAATTTTCCTGGAACCAAGAATATTTTACTATTTTCTTGATAAAATAACCTCCAAATAGCAAAGTGCATTTTCTATTTAATGAACTTTTTTTTCTTGTAATTTGATTTCTTTTTTTCTGTTTTTTAAAATATTCCTGGACATTTCAAGTTATTCTCTCTTTTAACCACACAATTTATGGTGATCAATGACCTTGAACTGGCTTTCCCATGTACCTAACTTGCTGAAAGCAGTAAAATTGTTGTAATTTTTCAAACAAAATTAGCAGATGATAAGGCTCAAGGACGCATAGGGTAATGTGTGCTTAAAGTTACAGGTTATAAAAAAAATTATGTTTAGAATTATTTTAGTCTAAAAATTTGAAAATTTCATCCATTAATTTTAATATAAAATGTTTTTTAAGTTTAAAGTATAATGTACTCGTAGACAATGTTTTTTTTTCTCTTGTTTTCCTTGCAGATCTCGTTTTGATGGGTAAGATAAACTCATTTTTAGATTTTTTCGATTATCTCTAGAACTGCTGGACAGATTTTAATGAAGTTTGGTATGTATATAGGGCTGATATAGTGCAAAAAATAATCAGTCAATAGTTAAGATACTTATACAATCATGTGTAACCCTCATCTAAGTCGGAAGGTACAAAACAGTAATTGCACAACATAAAAAAAAAATTGGTTAATAGGGAGTATGGCATCATCTTTTAGATAGACAGATAGAGACATTAAAGAGGGATATCAAAAAGATGTTGAAAACATTTTCACGGAGCACCTGTTTGAGAGAATCTAAAATGTAACATCTTGCTTTTATATCTTTCGCGGAAGTCACCGCGTTCCTGATGACTTCGATCCGTGATCAAAGCGTCCCCAAACACGTGACCGCCCTTAATCAGGAAGTTCGACCATTCGATGACGATAATCTTAGGGGGGAGACATTTACCTTTTCTTTTGGTTAACAGTAAAGGGGGAGCAGACCTACGGCGGCGATTCCCAATTCCTCTTTAGCCGCGTTTAGTTAGAACACAGGGTCCTAGTGAAGGAGCTACCTGTGCCTGTACGGTGGCCAATGACACAGTTGGCTGTATGCATGCATTTCTTACGATGTGGCGCTCTTCTCAATGAGTGGTCTGTCAAGGTCGTCCTGAGCCTGGTCTTCGTGTAAATGACATCTCTCGTATCCTCTCGGTCCCAACTCCTCACAACACAATCAGAGCAGCCTAATTGACTAGCTACTCACCTGGGCCCCAAAACTGGCTTCCATCTGCAATAATTCCCCCTCCCCGCGCGCTGCTCATGTTTTCTTCAAAAAAACATGTCTACCTTGCCCCCCTTTATTAACGATTCCCCAAAAGGGCTTTGGTTACTGGTTTTTTCCCCGGAAAAATGCTTAAAACCCCCACCCCTATATAATATCAATCGCTGCATTTCTAATCATTTTCTATCTCCCCCCAAGCCTTCATCGAGTTTTGTTCATCCCCTAATTATTTTTAGCGCTAATTTTTTTTGTCCATGCTATATTACTTGAGTTTTAGGGAAAGCATTAATGTAATGTAAAATGTCATCCATATGTTTCATGGGCTTATTTTATTGAGTATACAATCTTCGTTTATTGAATATTTATATTTGAATTGCAATCTTTTCTGTTTTGTAAACTAAAAAAAAATTTTTTTTTTCAACTCAGTTTGCATTATATGTAAGTTTATATTGAAAAATACTAATTTTTTTTTTCACCATAAAGAAAGGTATTATTTGTGATAAAATATATTTGGTGTGATAAAATTATTTTTTTCCCTAAGGGCTTTTAAAATTTAATATATTGCTGAGGGGGAATATAATTTCTTATATTTCAAAAATAGTTTTAAATAGACTTTGAAAAGTTCTCTTTTCATTTTGATTATGTTGTAAACAGTTAAAACTAAATGTTGAATTTGTGTGAATCCTTTCAATTTATTTTTTCAGTTCTATGTATAAGTTAATAAAAAACTTATATAATTACTTTGTACATGAACAGTTAAAAATTTAATGAATTTTTTTGTTTGTAAAATGAAAAATTTCTTTTGAAAAACATATTATTTATTTTGTTAATTGTGTGTAGGTCCAATTTATCTTATATAAATTTCAGTTTTTAATTTTTATGCATTTATGAAAATGAGTTGGTAAATATTTCTGACTGTAATTTTTTCTCTCCAAAAATTTAGCTTGATGCATTTGGCAAACTAATAAATAGTTTTTGACATGTTGGAATTCTGCCAAAATTAAATATTTTTCATTATACCATATATATATATGTATATTCAGTATACTTTTTAATATATATCCTGAAATATATTCCTGGAAATAACTATCGCTTTTTAATAAGGAATAATGTGCAAAAGCATCCGAATAAATTTTTTTTATTGTGTTATTTTACATGAATTTACCAGTTAAGTTTGTTAATAAATAAATTTGTCATAAACACATAATCTTTGTTCTAAGTATTCCTTATATTCATTTGATTTTCTGGAAAGTTCATGCTGAATTCTAAAGAAAGTGAAATGCAACACATGCTTTGGTATACATTTAGTCAGTGCCAGTTGAAACTCATTTTAGGCCCTGGGCACAGAAGATCTAAAGGCCCCCTTGGCCCTTCTTTTCCCCTTTATAACTAGAAAATCTGGTTAAGTCCAGCTCTTCTGGGGCGTTTGGTGCTAGGAACAAGCACCCAATGGATAAACCTGCATTGCATTTAGTAAATGATGTAGGTACTATTAAGTTCTATAAACTTTCTTCATCTTTCAGACATCTTGAAAAGAAGAACGTTTAGGTTTTTCAGCTAAAATACTTTCAACAAATTTTTTTTATTTTGATCAGAGAGGTGACTTTCCCATTAAAGGAATTTTGTAAGAATCAATATAGGTCGTGAATATGATGGAGGCAGTAGCACACACAGGAATTTTTCAAGGGGGTGTGTGTCTGGGATCAAAAGTTCACCAATCTTGTATCATGCTCCCTTTGATTTTGTTGATTTTCGGGAACAAAACTGTAAAAAACTAATTATTGAATAAATAATTAGCATTAATTAATAAAATTAATCATCAATAACATAATTAAATTTTACGTACTATATATACTTAGAATTATAATCAATCGGGAAAAAAATCAAGGGCTTTGGGGGGATTCAGACCCTCCCACCCTTGTGTGCGCCACTGGATGGAGGGGATAGAACAACCCAACCAAATGTGAATCCCTTTTGTCCATTTGTCAAAGATGCTTAAAACATGATATCCTTCAGATTCACTGTTTTAAGATTTATTTATTCAATTACAATCTTTAACTGACATTAATAACTAAAATAAACTCAGTAATGTGAGAGTCAAGGCCTCCTGTGCCCATTTCGGTTTTTGTGATCTTGGGCACTTAAGTGTGTGAATAGATTTTCTGGTTGAGGTGAGTCTGACATAAAACTCCCAGTGTTTAGTTACCAAGCAAGTTTGGTACTCATTTATCGATGCTCTGAAGGGATGAAAGGCTGAGTCGATCTTGCCCAGCCTAGGATTTGAACTCTGTACCTATGGTGTGGAAGTGCAATATGCTACCATGCAGCCACTGGGCTTCAATTGACATTGATAATCAAAGAATTAAATAAAGTGTGTATGATTTTCATGAACCCCTTAAGTGCCACTGATGTATATATCCATCTCACTCAACCCATGCTTTATGTGCCCTGGACATATGTATCCATTCTTCCGAAACATGATTCTTTTCTTTATGCTACTATCAGTAAAACTATTCTGAAGGCTTCGGAATGCAATAAAATTACCTTTGCAGTGTCTAAAAAGGATTTACTTATTCCAGAGAAAAATTTACTTCACCCCCACTCTCAATACACAGTATATGCTCACCTATGTGAAAAACTGTGGCACTGTGGAGCAAATTGTGTATTTTTTAATCAGCAGTTAAGGGGTTAAATGAAATTTCAACAGAGATCAATTTTGCAAAATCCAAGATTACTATCTGGAGTACATTTAAAGGAAGTAGGGATCATAATCATGATAGATATTCACATAAAATTTAACTCAATGTATTTTTACATAAATTGATATTGGAATTTCAACTTTGTATGTAACTTTTTCTGAGAAGTGTGTCTACCTTGTTATTAATTTTCCAGCATTAATTATTTGCAAAATTATATTTAAATTGAATTGTGAGTTGTTGGTCATCTTCTATTATAAAATTGGTTTGTGCCAGTACACAAATAAACAATATTAGTTTATGCATACTGTTGCTTATGACTCAACTCTTGTTGGTTTACATAATTTGTGACAAAATATGCTTAAAAAACTTAACTTGTTTATTCTAAAACCATTAAACAATTTGATTGTTTTAACTTATTTATTGTGATGGGTTCTTCTAATCCCCACTTAGTAAGTAATTACAGGTTATATATTTATTTTGCTCTAAAAATGAGATCTTCTCAAAATATAATTAGCTTTTTTTAATTTTAAAACTTTTATTTCTGAAAAATTTTAAAATTTATAATTATTTATGTACATGTAATATGTTTTAGATTATTAATCATATTCAGTTGAAAATGTAATTTTTAATATGTGGACAATGAAATATTAGTTTAAAATCATCTTTAAAAACTAAATATTTATCAATTTAAATTTAAGTTTGCGGACACTTTTTAAAGTTAATTTGCCACCGTATATGTTTATTGATACTTACTTCATATCTTTGGTACTAATAAATACAAATACAGAAATTGTCCCTAAAAAATTTATTGACTAACTTGCTAGAAATAATCTTAATATTTAATTTCTTTTTTTCATTAGTAGATTAAAAAAATATATAGAATATATCTGAAACCATTCCAAAATTTAAACACGATACGCATTATATATTATAATTTTTTATTACATTGCTTTGTCTTCTATGATGTTTATTAATGAATACAATTCTACATCATCATGTAGCATTATGTTCAATATACACTCATGGACAAAAAAATTAACGCACTAAGAAGTAACTGCGGGATCGTAACGAAACTTGGCATGAAGGTACACGTCGGGCAGATATGCAATTGATTAGAATGCAGCATGATTGTGGATTACGTATAGCCGATAGAGGGCCTTTAACATCGTTCTCTGTGGAGTATAAAACAGGTAACCCCAGCTTATTTGAGTGTGTTGAATTGTTTACAAAGAAAGAGCTGAGGTAGACACACCATTACAATGTTTTCGAAGACAATATGAGCAGCTGTCGCAGTTTGAGAGGGGGAGAATCATCGGTATGATGGAAGCTGAGTGGTCAGCTGGGCAAGTAACTCGTCAATTAGGCCGCTCTGATTGTGTTGTGCGGAGGTGTTGGGACCAGTGGATCTGAGAGATGTCATTTACATGAAGACCAGACTCATCATGCCCTGGACAGACCAGTCGTCAAGAAGACAGCCACATCGTAAGAAATGCACGCGTACAGCCAACTGCTTCATCGGCCACCATCCCTTCACTAGGCCCCTGTGTCTTCTCAAACCATAAGGAAGGCGCCTTCCTTGGCTGAAGGATATTTGGAATCACGGCACCCATTAGGTGTGTGCTGCCCTTGACGCCACCCATCAACGCTGTTGAGTGGTGGCTAGAAAGGCACAAGGAAACTAGACTGCAGCGGAATGAAACCAGTTAGTGGTGAATCCAGATTCAATCTCAACAGTGATGACAATCAAGTTCGTGTGTGGAGACCTCGGCGGCAGTAGTAAGGAGGTGCCATTGCCTCTGCCAATACACGGTCACCTCGGGCCACGAACCGCGGGCACCATGACAGCCCAGTGGTATGTCCATGACATCCTGCAACCACGCAGTTGCCGGCCCCAGGAGCCATTTTTCAACAAACAATGTTTGCCTCACATCGCAAGGGTGTCACACTCCACTGTCTCCAAGACTGTTACTACCCCTTCCTTTGGTCTTCTCCCGATCCCAGGCCTTGTCTCTTCTAATCGAGCATATCTGGAATCATTTGGGATGGCGAGTTGGGCATAACACGAAATTGAACGAACTAGAGGCAAGTTTACAGCAAATATGGAACGAAATGCCTCAAGACATCATATAGAACTTGTATACTTCAATGCCCGATCATATCCCATCGTGCGTTCGCGCTAGAGGGGATTCAACTGGGTATTAAATTCTTCGTTCTTTTGCCTTTTTCTTTGATTTTCTAATTATTTACTTTTATCAATGTAGTCATTACATATGTAAAATTTCGTTTCATTTTGACAACTACTTCTTGGTGCGCTAATATTTTTGTCCATGAGTGTACATTATTCATTTTCATATTGATGCTTAAATTATAGTTAACATGGTATCATTTTATTTGTAATTTTCTAAATCTGTGAATAAGAGGACATAACCTTCAATTTTGCTGTCATTTAATTAAAGTGCTGCTTATTCAAGTCAAATTTTTGGAAATGGAAATCAAATCAACAATAATTTTCACTTTAATTTTACTGTACAGAATTTCTTTCTTTTGCAATTTGTATTTCTAATAATTTATTAAAATATTTAAAAAATTTGTTACTTAAGGTCGACGTCCATTTTTCAAAAACTTCCTTTATCCAACAGATGACGCTTGTTTTTGGTAACCTCTTCGGATGACGCCAAAGTGATAATATGAAAGCTATCTAGTAACCCACCATTACTATAGCTTAATGGATGTGGTTTAAAAATGATTGACAGATGTTTTGGCATGAGAGCATGCGCTGTTTGAAAATCTTATTGAGCAGAAAAAACGTCTCAAAGGGAAGGGAGTATCGTGTTTATGCTTCTCGAGGGGAAAGGGGGTTAGGAAATGGATGAAAGAGAGTTTTCTAAATCGCTTCTGGTTTCCTAATTTATTACTGCTGTACCAAAATCGCGGGTGCGGAGAGTCGTCGTTTTAAAGCCGTATAGTGGATTTTAATTTTTGATCTAAGAATTTGGTAGATCTTCAGCTAAAATTTAAAGCAAAAGTATTTATTTATTTATTTTTTGAATTTCAGCGATATATTTTTTTTAAATTTATCTTTACACAACCTAATTGTTTGATAGAAATATGCGAAATTGTAATAAATTTTTCTGCTCATATCCTTAGATGCAAACTGTATTTGTAAATTGCTATAGAAGAATGCTTATCATGGAAACAATCAGCTTTGATTTGAATCTTTTAAAAGGAAATGTAATTTTTCTAGAAAATATTCACTAGAGCACAATAATTTGTCGTGTCCTTTTTAACAGCATTCCATCTCTTCTGTTTTACATATCCAATCAGGGGCATAGTTGGTTTCCGTATTAATGATATGTAGCCTCAAGCTTTGAGGTGGTCCCAAAAAACGTTTAAGGAAAAATCTCAGAGTGGGCTCCTAGAAGGGGCCCCCAAGGAATTCCTTAATACAGGGCCCACTCAGGGACTACATTGTAAAATTTCTACTGTCTTCAGTTAAATTATTATATTCCATCTAATTAATTTCCAAATTGCTTCCTTTTTACTTCCTAATCTGCATTTGCCAGTAAAAGTAGGCACGAGCAATTTGTATTTATTATACATGATCTGCGTTTGTATTCTTGTAATGTTATTTTTAGTGTAGCCAATATAAACGTAGCGTACAGTCCATATTTTGCTTACACATGTTGTTGAGGCCTCTGGAAACTTGGGGACCCCATATCATTGATACGCAGTAGCTATGTCTCTAATTGCGGCAGAACGATTAATAAGCCCCATTGGGAAGTAGAAAGAATGTTTTGTTACTAAGAGAAATTAATTTTTAAACTAATTCAATGGATATAATTAATTTAATAGAGGACAGTGCAAAAATTAAAGCTGTATTTTAATGAATTTCAAAAATTCATTAAGGCAATAAATGCAGAAAATATAGAAAGAACTGAGGATTTTACATGTATTTGTGATTAAATGCTTTAAATGACAATTTTCAATGGAAAATGTGTGACCAATATCATAACAGATCAGTGGCGCACACAAGGGGGTTCTAAGGGTCCGACCCCCAAAGCCCTTGATTTTCCGATTGATTCTAATTTAAGTATATAGTACATAAAATTTACCTTAAGTATTTGTAATTAGTGATCAATTGTATTAATTAATGCTACTATTTGTTCAATAATTAGTTTTACTGTAGCTTTTGTTCCCGAAAAATCGACAAAATCAAAAGGAGCATGATACAAGAATGGTGAATTTCGGGCCCGGACCCTCCCCTTGGAAAAAATTCTCCTGTGTGCTACCGTAACAGATTATGTACTTTTACTGTTAAAAAGCTGAGTGAACTTAAATTTCTAATAATTTCTTTTCTGCTCTCCGGAATCTTTTGTAATTTTGACGAGAATTTATGCAGATATATGATGTTTTTTAGGTCTCCATGATGAAATATTTCCAAATATAAATATATTCCAAATTCTCATTTGTTCGGATTATAAGATCATAGAGGCACATGATCTCTAATGAGGTCTTCATCCCCTTATATCTCTTAGATTAAGTTTAGAGCTTCTTTATTGATAGAGCTTGCCATGATTGGAAAGTGGATGTTGAAAAATTTAAAAATATGTTCTCAAAGATTTAAAAATAAAACAGAATTAAAATTTCTGCAACCTTAGAAAAAATTTAAAAATAATTGTAGGAGCTATGAGTGTTGGATTGTTCGGACAAACTCTGAAGCCTTACCAAGAAAAAGAAGAAACTACCTTTGAGTGCAAAAATCTATTTGCTGTATACGATGTAATCAGGATCTTATGAATGTATTTATTCGAATATCGGCATACAAAGGAACTGACGAAATTATCCTTTTGTTATGTTAATTTATTTACAAATTTTTTTTTCATTTAAAAAATTACCACCTTGAATATTTTGATTTACTTTAATACTTTTTTGAAAAATATGTAATTATCGTTTTATGAATAAGGATTTGTCTAAAAAAAGAATGATTTAAATTGATTACATTTCAGCTTTCATTTTAAATAAGGCCCTTAAAATAAAAATAATGTGAAAGTGAAGGTATATATATATCCATTAAAAGTATATTAATCACTTGATTTAATGTAACTACATGCTGATGCACATAACAGTAATTTGTGCAAAAAAGATTTCAGCTTTGTTAGAGGTTTGAGCCAAGACCCGCCGTGAGAGGGCCAAAGCAAATCGAATATGCCAGGCTCAAACGTCCTCCAGTTGGTGTGGTGTGGAAGCTGTAGCAGAGGGGGGGGCCAGCCTTCAGGTATCGTTCTCGATGCTTGATTGCGGCTCATAATTAGAGATCGATTGCTAAAAGTCCTCGATTAACCGAAAAGTGCGACGTTAATATTCACTCTAATCAACCCTATATTAAAAGCCGGCTTTATCTTATTACCAAGTGTGCACACAAAATTTTATTAATTGTGCGGTCGTTGAAAAAGCATATTAATTAACATCGTAACTCTTATATAACCAATTCAGCAAATTTAGGTGGTTGTGGTAGCCTGGCGGTCAAGGTAACGAACTCAAACCATGAGTTTGGAGCCTTGCGCCACAAAGCCGATGCACATTAAATATGTCAAGGCTCAAAACGTCCTCCAAATGGTGGTGTCGTTGGAAGTTAGAGAGGAGGTGCCAGCTCAGGTGTCGATCTCGTCACTCTGACCATGGTTCGTCGCCAAACGCCCTCGAGTGCTGAACAGTGCGACGTTAATATTCGCTTCCACCTCACCTCGACAAATTTAGTGAATATAATTTTTTTCATTTTTAAGAATCCTGATTTCAATTCCGACAACTCATCTTCACAAAGTTTTGCAACACATTAGTCATGTCAGTGGTGCACAGGGGGGGTCCGACCCCCCAAAGCCCTTGATTTTTTTTTCTGATTGGTTATAATTGCAAGTATATAATTACGTAAAATTTAAATAAAATGTTTGTTATTAATGATTAATTTTATTAATTAATGCTAATTATTTATTCAATAATTGGTTTTTTACTGTGTTTTGTTCCTGAAAATCAAAAAATAGCATGATACAAGAATGGTGGAACTTCTCACAACCCCCTTTAGAAAAACTCCTGTGCTAAGCATTGGTCATAGTTTGTTTTGATTTTGTGTCATAATGCCTTTGAAATCATATTTCTTAGCAACTTAATTACAGTTTTTAAATGTCAGGCACAATATTTTATTCTTGCTTTGGGCATAAAAATATAACATTGCAATTCCCTTTTTTGTTGAAAATTACGATGTTCATCCTCAGTTCATCTTTTTTCTTTCTTTCTTTGAAGTTTAATTATAAGCTTTTAGTAAATTACTTTTAGTTTGCAATATGAATAAAAACCAAAATCTACTTTCTCATTCACAAAACTATTGAGTAAAGAATACACTTTTATCCTGGTCATCTTACGGTTTAAAAATAAAACAACGTTTTGACGTCAGCTTTTCGCCCTCATTGATTGGAGAT
>BMAV01018489.1:8775-19423 GCA_019973955.1 Trichonephila inaurata madagascariensis
AGGGAAGCTAGACTAAGTACGAAAATTAAACAGGAAAGGTGGGAAAGATATTATAATAGACGAAGAAAAGACATAAAAATAAAGGTAAATGATTGGGTCTTATTAGAAACACACCCTTTAAGTTCAGCAGCCAACAAAGTCTGCGCTAAATTTAAACAAAAATTTGAAGGACCTTATAGAGTATTAGAAGTAAGAAATAACAATAATATTGTAATATGGAAATCAGGAAAAAGATTAACGGTTAACGTAGATCAAATAAGAATATATCGTCATAGGAAATGTGACGAGGTCGAATTAGGAACAGGTATCCCAAATACTATAAGATCAAGTCAGGAAACTCGTACTTCGGAAAAAGTACATCAAGGATTAAATGAGTCACAATATGGGAAAGAAAAATCTGCGGTGAAACGTAAGTTAGAGGCAAAAGGGATTGGTCGCCAATCAAATCAATATAAAAATACAGATAGGACCCATAAACGCAGATCACTGGTCAGATCGCTTCCTAGTTCATTTGGGAGTGACAGGAAAAGTAAAAGGACAAGGTACATAAAGGGTATTAAGAGATCAGGGGTGTCAGGGGCAAGTGGACCACAAAGAAAGTGGCAGAGAAAGGGACCCAATAACATAAATAAAAGACCATTTTCATCCAGTACTATTTCTAGAAGTAGAAAGAAGAACAGAACAGAATCAACTGAAGTTCCAGATGAACCCACATACAACCTAAGGCCACGACGGAGAAAAGAACAAGAATCCCGACCAGCCAAGGACACAACAGGGAAATCAAGAAAGGGACGACAAGGAAATTACAAGCCCTACAACAAGCAAAACAAGAAATTCCAGTGCAGCCGAGGAAAGAAAAGTGGTAGCACCTCATCGTTGGACGTAATGGTGGGACACCGCATATAAAAATCAGGTTGTATTGTTTCATTTTTTATGATCTTCCAACAAGTGGTCGGAAGAATTATTGCAAAGAAAGATATCTCGGGCGGTGCTTAAAAGTTATAAGCCAAGCAAAAGTCAAACACTACAATGAGTGTATATTTATTTTTGGAACTTTTGACTTGTTAAAAATTTTTTTTCTGGAGAAAACAATTGTAATTGCACATTTGTTTGCTTCGATGTATGACTTCGTGAGATGCGAAAATTCCTTTGGTTATTTGTTATAATAGTTTATTGAAAAATGTTTATAATTGTATAATATGTGTATATATATATGTTGTTTTATTGTTACGTATTATAAGACATCTGGTTCAGGGAAACGCGGCGTAGTCAAGGCACTAACAATAATAATAACAGCGCTGCGCGGCTCATTGGGAGTTTTTTGGAACCAGATGTGGGGATGGAGATGAAAAATTATTGTGATTTACAAATAATATATAATGAACAAATATTGTAAAACTTATTGGTATTATGTAAACATAAATTGGAAACAATAATTTAGAGAGTTTTCATTTCAGGGAGACAGACCCTGAAAATTTGTAGAAATTAGTGACTTCAACTCGGAAAAAAATGGAGCAGAAAATCCAGCTCCATATGCAGTGATGATAAAGATGCAAAGTTTGGGTCTGCGCACCCAGAAAACTTTTTTTTTAGAAAATTTAAGTGTATAGTTACTTTAAGAGATTGTATGTTAAAAGTGAGAGTGGGCATGAATTAAACAGTAATTATTAATGTTGGCCTAGTTAATGGAGTAAAATTTATTGTCACGAGTTTAAATTTAAATTTAAATTGAATATTAAATTCAATTCTAAGATGAGTAATGAAAATTAAAGTCAAGATAAATATTGGAAATTATAAAAGTTAAAATGAGGATTTAAGATTAAAATTTAAACAAAACTCAGAAAGCGAAGAGATTCAGAAATAGAGATTTAGACACGTAATTTATTAAGCGCATTGAGAACCCTTAAGTAAATCACGTTTTTCTTCTTGGAGGGGGTTGTGACGTCTCTCGCGTCCTTCTGCTAACATAACTCCTAAGTTCTTTGACGGCCACGATTAATGGCAAAACTTTTCCAACCCAATACCAAGAAGATAAACGGATCAAAAATGTAAATGAGATATACTTTAAAAGGATAGAAGCTTTGATGATAAGGAGCGGCAAGTTTAGAGATAACTTAGTGTGGAATCATTCGGATCAAGAGTTAGAGGTCCTATAGCTATAGAAAGATACGTTCATTATAAAGAAGTTGGAATCTTCGCATATAAAGTTGCATTATAGGTATTACTCAATCGTTGAAAGAAGGAGACTCTGCTAAAGGTAATATTTTGTATAGGAAGTTAGATGAATCAATCAATTTATTATAATTAAGATAAATGATCTAGTTGCGCGATCTGACTTGAATATAAGGTTTAATTAGGTGTTAACTCTCACTTTAAGAAAGTTGTCAATTAGAATTAAGTAATATAAGTTATTCTTAATAAAAGTTGTATTAAGAATCCAATATGTCTCATCATTTTGATAATCCCACACCTCTAGCTTACGCGGATCCGGATAGACATAGTCATCACAGGATGGCTATGTCGTAACTTTATTAAGAATAGAACTTAAACGTCTAACAATTTAGATAAATTTAACTAGTGAGAATCTAGAATGAACCAACACACAAAAAGATAGTTAAACCGAATCACGTAATTTAGATCACTTTCTCTAAATAATTATATTATCCGCCTACTCTCACTTCTAATAATATTACAAGTCTTAATATCAAATAATCAGTCCTACCTTAATTCAGATTTAACTTCAATCTTTAAATAGAAACGTCTGGGTGCGTGTGCAATGGTATGCACCTTGTAGTAATGGCTGGGTTTTTAGTTAACTTTACGATAGGCTGTCAATTCACGCTTGTATCTCCTCCAAACATAACATTCATCAAATTGCCATTCATTTTACTGAAACTTCTGTTCTTTTAAAAGCTATCTTATTTGCATTTCATATTCGCATTTCGCTTCTTGGGTTTTGATTGGAAAAGAGTTGCCATTAATTTTGGCCGTCAAAGAACCCAGAGGTTATGTTAAAGAAAAGAGGCGTGAGCCCGTCACAAACTTCGCTTACCACTGGGACGCACCTAAAAATTTGGAGAGTTCCTTAGAATTTTTAGGGGGCTTCACCTCCACTATAGCTTTAACCTTTGTCTTGTCCGTTGTAATTCCATCCTTTCTAATCACCAATCCTAAATATTTCAATTTGTCACAACCAAATTTACACTTCCCCTTATTTAATGTTAATCCTGCTTCCTGCAATAATCTAAAAACCTCTCTTAAATGTTTAACATGATGAGTGAACAATGGAGACGCAATAATGACGTCATCCATTTTAAGACTCGCAAACCGCCCTATCACTGTGTGACATCTCTCGCGTTCTTCTTCTAACATAACTCCTACGTTGTTTGACGGCCACGATTAATGGCAAAACTTTTCCAACCCAATTCCAAGAGGGAAAACGAAGCAACAATGCAAATAAGATAACCTTTAAAAGGATAGAAAGTTTAGTGAGAAAGGATGGCAATCTTAGAGAAAGCTTAGTGTGGAACAAGTGGAAGTGAGATTAGACGGCTACTCAATCACGGAGATGCCCACCCTCGCTAATATTTACAAAGAGGAACGATTGCACGCGAGCACATAAGTCTACCTGATTAGGAGGATTATATTCTGAACGATAGTTTAATATTGAAGCGAGATTAGGTAGATAATTAGTTATATTTTGATAAGTGATCTAATTGCGTGATCTGACTTAAATAAATCGGCATACTTTGGTTTATTCTCACTTAAAATAAGTTTGTTCGTTATATAAGTAATTTAAGTTAAATTCTTAATAAAAGTTGTATTAAGAATTATAGAATGTCTCATCCTTCCGATAATCCCACACCTCTAACTTACGCGGAACCCCCACGACATAGCTATCGACAGATGGCTATGTCACAACTGGTTTTAAAAAAATATCGATCGCTTTCTGAAAATTGGGAGGTTCTCCTGACAGCCCGAAAGACATACGCCGGAATGCGTTTGTACCGTTCTTCGTAACGAATGCTGTCTTAACTACATCACTGGGGTTTACCGCAAATTGAAAGTACCCTGACCTAAGGTCGAGGGACGACATGATGGCAGTATGAAGGATGTTCGTTATCAAATCATCTATTAACGGTAAGGGATATCTGGGATACTTCGTAATGGCGTTCAGCTTTATATAATCCACGGTAAATCGGTACGCTTCTGGATTATCTGGCGGTAACCTGTTACTTTTTCTACACAACACAACTGTTGATACGTATGGAGATTGAATGGGAATTATTTTCCCCTCTTTCAACATTTTCTCAACATGGTAATCAAGAATATTTTGTTTCACCCGGTCATATTTATGCGGCCTAGAAACAACTTGTGGTGAATCTCATTATACAAAACATGTGTGAGTCCCGGTATGCCTGATAACAATCCTTTAAAACTATTAAATAAATCCTGCAACTCACGTTTCTGACTTTCTCCCAACCCTGTCTTAGTAAGATCTAGTTCCACATTTCCTTCCTCAATCGTTGTAACAACTTTTTTAATCTGAGAATCCGGAATCGCCAACGCTTTCAGATCAAAATCTAACACAATTTTCGACCCACTAATAAAGTCAACACCGAAAATACATGGGTATTCTAAATCTGCCAACACGTGAAACATCCAAGGTTTCACAAATTCTCTTATCCGTACTTACAATTCAATTATTCCTACATTCCGACATTTAGCTCCCTGTGCCGTGATCACCTTGTGATGTCTCTCGCGTCCTTTCTTCTAACATAACTCCTAAGTTCTTTGACGGCCACGATTAATGGCAAAACTTTTCCAACCCAATATCAAGAAGAGAAACGAATCGAATATGCAAATGAGATATACTTTAAAAGGATAGAAAGTTTGGTGAGATATAACGGCAAGCCTAGAGATAACTTAGTGCGGAATTGTTTGGAATAAAGGTTAGACGTTCTACAGCTCTGGAAGAAGGATACGCTCATCGCAATTGAATATAATAAAGATTAAGAAAGTCTGAGTCTTCTCACCTATTATCAAAATAATAGGAATTTCTTCAACCTAGGAAGGAAGGTGACTTTATAAAAGGTAATATTTTGTATAGGAAGTTAGATTAGACAGTTAAATTATTATAATTAAGATAAGTGATCTAGTTGCGCGATCTGACTTGAATATAAGGTTTAATTGTTGGCTCATTTTCACTTTAAGAAAGTTGTTATTTAGAATTAAGTAATTTAAGTTATTCTCAATAAAAGTTGTGTTAAGAATTACATAATGTCTCATCATTTAGATAATCCCACACCTCTAGCTTACGCGAATCACCCCAGACATAGTCATCACAGGATGGCTATGTCTCAACCTGAGCGCGTGATTTCTTCACTTGCTTATAAAAAAAATATTTCTGATAAATATCTTCGGATATAAATGATTTCTCCGTGCCAGTATCCCAAAGTGTATTTGTAAAAGTTTCATTTAATAAAAGAGGAACATATGGAAGTTCCATCGGAGACATGTATATAGCAGATAGTTTAATTGGTACATCTTTTGCCGACTGTGACTGATCATTTTGATCATCGTGCACCTTCAAAACATTTAATCGACCCATTTGCCTTCGATCCCCTAAAATTTTCAATCGAACCTCTATTTCTTTGGTCCTTTCGACTAAAATTTCCACTCGGGTCCCTATTTCTTTGGTCGTCACGACTAAAATTTCCAGACTGATATCCTGTAGTATTAGCATTAAACTTTCGATGATCTAAATTAACTCTATTTCTATTCTTGAACCGCCGATCTCTCTGACTCCGCTGAGGACCACTCTCGTAATTACCCCTATAATTATTTCTTCTATCATTGGGTCTATGTATTACCTCCGCATCTCCCCAATTTCTCCGTCTGCTGTCATCATTAGAAATCCGACACTGATCCCAACCTCGTCTTCCCACATTATCGCTACTCCTCGAGCCCTGCATCTCCTTGCACGAATATCGTTCCTCAATTTTCGCGATTACCTCCAACAACTGAGCCGTTGTTTTCGGGTTCCTAACCTCTACATAATCCTTGACCTGAGGTTCGAGCCGAAGAAAAATATGATCTACTAAAGCTTCTTCCAAAATATCGTTCGAGCGTTTTGTGGATTTTCAAAAGATCATAAGTAAAATCGGTCGGCTCCTGATCCTTGTTTTGCTGCAACGAGTCAAATTGAATTTCCAAATCCTTTTTGTTACACACGACCGAAAAGTTTTTAGTTAATGCCGCTTTTAATTGCTCAAAGTCCGTGGTCATATTTTGCACTAACGCCGACCCAAAAATCTCGAACCAATCCCACGCTCTACCGAGGAGATGACCTTTGAAATACGCACATGCCAAATCTCTGGGTATCTCTAAAAACTTGATATTATTATCTACCCCCTCAAATAAATCTTCCACATTCTCGGACCCAGAAAAATACAGCTCCGGCAAAACTCTTAACCCTGCTGCACCTCCTACCTCGAGGTTAGGGAAATTAAACCTAGCTGGGTGCCATTGTAAGGCAGGTGCCCGTGGGGTTTGCCCTACTTCTATATAATCCTCGCGACCTAGAGATGTGGGAGTGGATGAAGAACCAGACTTTGCCATAATCTTAATATCTCTTTTTTAAACAATATACACAATTATAGTATTAATATTCAAACCAAGTGAATCTGAGGTGAAGAGACACACAATACGTGTTAACAAATAATTGCGTAGCTGGCCACTATGTCTAACTTTACCGACTAATCCTAATCTCAATAAATACACAGTTCTTAGTAGTTTAATTAGATGTTCTTACCGCTCTACCTTGGGTGAGCCGCAAATCGCTTGAATCCTAATTGACGTCGCTTTAACTCGTGTGGAATGGTATCCACTTTTAACTTGACCGCACGGCACGGATAGATTAAATACTGGATGCAGGCTTTCCTCTCACTTAATTTTAACGCTTGTAATCATAGACCTCGTATATTCTCTTCCCATAGCCACCTTGCGTACGCTAAATTTCTACTATTTATAAGATCTCTAATTTGCATATTTCACATTTCACTTCTTGAGTTGGTCGGAGAAAGAATTGTCATTCTGGCCCCAAAGAAACCCAAAAGAAGTTTTAGTGGAAATAGCGATGAGCCCGTCACAAAATATTTTTAAACAAAAAACTAATTGGAACAAATTTATCAACTTCTTCAGCAAAAGTTTAATTCAAATGAAAATATAAATATGGATATTATAGAACAAATTGAAAAAGCTCAAATCTTATCTCAGGAATCAGAAACAGCACAGATCAGTTTAAGAGCCCCATGGTGGATATCAGCATGCGGGCATTTAAGAGTAAAAAAAAAGAACACTCCTTAATAAAGCAAGAAAAAAATTTAAAGAGGAAGACTGGATAAAATACAAAGAAATAAACGCAAAACTTAAGCGAACAATCAAAGCCAGTAAGGAAAACTTTTGGCACAAGACATGCGAAAACATAACTTCTCCTAAAGTTCTTTTTAAAATAATATGGATACTCAAAAATAGAACAAATGCTGACTATTCTTTATTTAATATTATTGAAAATAACGAAACCATACCAACAAACGAACAATCCCAAGAAAATTACTTTCTACAATATTACGCAAAACCAAACAACAATAGTATTCCAAATATCTCTCTATTCCGGACAATAGTCAAGATATTAATAAACCTTTCTCTTTAAAAGAATTAAAAATCGCAATATCTCATCAAAATAGCAGCAGTCCAGGTCATGATAAAATTTCTCTCCAAACAATCAATTATCTTCCCTTCCAAGTAATAAATCTTCTCCAGAAATCCTTTAATAACAGTTGGTCTTTAAGTCAAATTCCAAAAGATTGGACTGACGCAATTATTTTACCTTTCATAAAACCTCACAAAAATCCGAAGGAAGTTGCGTCATACCATCCTATATCACTTATCTCAGTAATAGCCGAATTATTAGAAAAAATGATCCTGCACAAAATGTTAGATTTCAGCTTTCAAAATAAAATGTTTCACGTAAATCACCATGGTTTTTACCCTCACAGAAGCAGCATTAATACGTTAACACAACTACAACATGATATTTTACTGGCTAGAGAACGCAAGGAATATTTTCTTTGATAGCATTAGATATTAAAGCAGCTTATTACTCAGTGTGGCCAAGTGGTCTAGTTTCTAAATTAAAAAAAGTCGGATATTCTGGTAGTTTGCTATGATGAATTCAAAACTTTTTACATCGGAGAACAATACAAATTAAATGGAGGAACAACTTTTCGAAAATCATAAAAAATAATTATGGCGTACGTACCTCAGGGTTGTATTTTAAGCCCTTTCCTATTTATGAGTTACTAGCTGGTATACCCGTTCTTCGCTCGGGTGAAATGAAAATTTCAGCAATACAGACTGAAGGATAAAGAAGTATTTAATGAGTAAAATTTAACGTAAATTGTAAATTAAACAAAAAAAAAGCTTTTTGCATATCTCAGCTGAACAAAAAACCATGTTTGCTAAATTTTAAGTTTGTAGTATAATAGCTGGTAAAAAAGTTTTTTTTCACTTATAATAATTTGTATCTGGATGTGTAATAAGTTAATATTACTTTCTGATGCAAAAATTTTAGGTTAAATAGCTTTTACCTGCGATTTCGTCCACGTGCAATTTAACAAATACGTGTTTATTCAATTCGCAGAGTTTATGAAAACTTAATAATTATGTATTCTACGTAAGGAAATACCAATGCTATAAGTATAATGACACTTTTCTACTTTGTGAATCAATGTTCCTTTTTTTGTTTTACTTTTTTTTCTTTGTTTTTTGTTGAGGGTAAGAGAGACGCATGACCTTTGACACTGCAGATGGGTGAGGACTGTAAAATCATTAGGATCAAAGGACATGAACGGGAAATATCGCGAATGGCAACAACTTAATCAAACAAAAAAGTTTGATACAACTGCTAGAAATCGTTGAGAAAGAAGGCTCGCGAAATAAAATAATCCTTATTGAATAAAAATTATCCCTATTGAAATAAATAATCCTTATTTGAAACGGATATTGTTCACCATTTCATTGGTTTTAATTTTATTTTCGTGGAACCCTAATTTTTTTTTCTATAATAAAAGTAGCCTAAGTTATTTCTTATAACATTAGCTACATGCCAGTGAAAGTTTCGTCAAAATTGGTCCAGCCGTTTCAAAGATTAGCCGGAACAAACCGACAGACAGACAAACATTTTAAAAATTGATTTTTTCATATAAGTACCGTATATAATTTTAAATGCATTTAGTAAAAAGCTGTTAATTTGAAATTACAAACAGACACTTCATTTTTATTTATATGTGTAGATATGGCAGATATATTTGAATTCCAACACGACAGCCATCTCCTCGTTTACGCAGACGATATATTCTTATATAATAGCGGTACAAATTGGAGTAAAACAATAGGTGAAATGCAAGAATCTTTAAATAATATTTCAGCCTGGTGTAAAAAATGGAAATTGTCTATCTCTTCAATAAAAAGCAGTCTAATTAACTTTTCCAGAAAAAGAAGCTCAATACCTCCTTTACTTTAAAATATGCGAAAATCTATTCCCGAAGGGAAGAGTCTTAAAATCCTGGGTAATCTTCGACCCCAATATCACCTTACTTACGTCAGAAAGGATTTAAATATTTAAATGCCATTAAAGCCTTATCTTCTAAAATTTGAACAAGATCTGGTTATGTTATAAATATTATTAATACCACAATCCGATCTATCTTTGACTATGGTAGCCATCTTTTTTTCCTTTGCTAGCAGTAGCAATAGTCAGAAACTAGAACCGATTTACAATGCTGCCTTACGATTAGCCCTAGGTCTCCCAAGAAGCACCCCGATAGATTTATTAAGAGCAGAGTCTATGAATAGCAGTATTAACAATCGTCATAATTTCTTGTGCCAAAAATTTATAACTAAACAAATAGCATTAAAAGTCTGGTCACCGAATGCATGTTTATTTTGTTATATTAATGATATTTTTTTTTATAAATATAGAAAAAAAGAAACTAGTATTTTTCATAAAGCAACCAAACTGCTCCAATGTATCTCTTAACTGGGCATTCTTCAGTGGATCCCTCCTCCACCGATCTATTAAAATCAAAAAATAAACATCTATACACGTGAACTGCCGTTTCAAAACACGAATCTACCAGAGATCATAGTGCAAAATATGTTTATTTATTACATCCCGACAAATTTTAATAACAGCAACAGATGGTTCAAAAAATACTAATCAAACATCAATAGGAATTTTGATCCCCCCAAAAAAGTTCAACAGAATTACTTACTGAAAGAAATGATTTCAATTTTCACAGCTGAAGCAATAGCCATATGAACTGCGTTACAAAATTGGGTTACTGAAGCAGAAAAATATGTTATCCTGACGGACAGTTTATCAGTTTTAAAAAGTATCCAAAATATTAATAGGAAATCCAATACGATAATTTTAAATTTAAGTCCACCTTTACAAGAGTGTCTCCGAATAGTTCAATCCATTGAATTCATTTGGGTACAGTCGGTCGAAAAAATAGCTGAGCACCGTGACCCTTTTAAAAAATGATTGAAAATGGAAAACGACCTTTTTTGAATTGAAAACCAT
>BMAV01018490.1:0-18523 GCA_019973955.1 Trichonephila inaurata madagascariensis
TATTGGTGATACATTACCTCTAAATATTGACGTTTCTATTTAAACTAACTCTACGCGTTTAGCGTTACCCTTTTTAAATTAAAAAAATAAAAATTTTCAGACCAATAAAAAATAATTAAACAGAAACTTATAAAGAGCTATGCAATCATACGCAAATTTAAGAAAACAATGACGCACTCTCTTTTCCTTCCAGATTCTGGATAAGAACATAAATAAAAACCTGTTGCCAATTATATTTTTGAAGATTCTGAAAACTGAAATTCATATTTTAATGTGTTTAAATTTCCTACTATTGCATATTTAAACGATACTTTGAAATATAAAAATGTAAACAAACATTTTTTTCTACTTCCGCAATACAGACTTGTGTACTTCCGGTTTCAAAAAGTAGCTATCGAGTAAAATTCAAACCCCATAACTTAAGTTCTAAATAAGATAGAAACAAAATTTCAGCACCCCATTTTAAAGAAAAGTTCATATTTTAAAATAAAATCAGAATTCAAACATCGAAAATTTTGACGAAAATGATGTTTTGAGGGTGTGCGGGTATTTTAAAGGAAAAATGAAGCTACTAATTCAGATTATCATTTGCCATCGGCAAATGAAGTAATTCAAATGTTGTGAAACACATCAAATGAATAAAAAATCTACACAAAAAAAGTATGGATTATTAGAAGAAGTTCCTTGTAGCAAAAGAACCATTTGAAATGATGTCACTAGACACTGTATTAGGATTTAATTATTATAATTCACAAAAAAATACTTGCATATTGTTCTGGACCATGCTATCAGATATGCTTGGATATTTCCATTCAAAAGTGTCACTTCTGAAACTTATACAAATTGCTTAAAACAAATTTTTTTCAATTCAATGCCCAAAACAATTGTTATGTGATAGAAATGCTACATTTACTTCTTCTAAATTTAAGAAATTTTTAAAGCATCATTATATTAGACAATTACTAACTTCAGCAAATAGATCACAATGGAATGGAAAGAATGAAAGTTAATCACACATTAGTTGCAAAATTAAGATGTAAAGTTAATTCAACTACAAAAATTCCTTGGACAAAATTATTAGAACAAGTTACATAACTATTAATTCCAATTTTCATTACTGTCATTTCTGCTTCATTATGTTTTCAGTTCCTTTGAATTCTCATAATTAATTGAAATAAGTTTCAAAGCCAATTTTTGATTTAAAAATAGTTTATATAGTTTAAAAGCTTTATCATGAATTTTTCGTGTTGGGAAAATACCGTGGATATATAAAACATTCTCAGGTTGCTATGAGAAACAATATTTTATAGATGTAGAATACTACTGAAAATGATGTATCTAAAAATCAGTCCTCAGCTGATATTGCAATTAGACTTCCAAATAAAAGTATTCTGAATTTAAGTTTTGCAGATAAAACTGAATATTTTCTTGATGTACCAAACTAAATTACACTAAATAAGTTGTGGTACAATATTTAAGAATTTTAAAGTCGTAGAACAAAAGCTAAAACTTTCTAAACTGCCCGAATTAAAACTGAAAATAAAAAGAATTAAAACTGAAAATAAAAAAATTAAATTTTATGAACAAACTTTTCTATTTTTAACTTAAGTTAGTAACATTTTTATTTTGTATATAAATACTTTGTGTTTCAAAACTTTTATGAAAATATTATGTTAAGATTAAGCTGAATAAATTGTCGTCATTGTTGGTGCCCTTTTTAAAATAGACAATGACTAAAACATATGGACATTCTTTACTCGGATCGTGCCCTGAATTTTGCCATGGCAATGATTCACACACGCCTTTGCAATATCAGACTGTATCCTTATGTTCTATTATTATCTTTGCACTTTATCATACACGACAAAAATAACTGTCCGCGCAACAAATTCTATCAATGTTACGCAAAAATATTTTTTGAATTAAAAAAAATTATTTTCAATCATTTTTAATTAAAATAGTGTTTTAATATTGAACATTCATTGGAAAATAACATATTAAACAAGTAATATAAAAATTTTTTAAAGTCAATACCTATTTAGATCAACAAAGAAAATTTTTATTTTAGCTACTTTTTATTAAATAGTTGCAATTAATGTAAATATGTATATACATAGGACAGAATCACAACATTAAGTGGTAATTAATTTTTATTAATTATCATTAAAGTATCGTATTGTCACCCAAAACAATTGTGTATATAAAATTTAAGTTCAACTGAATGCTTTAAAACGTGAGGGGAAAAAATCTTTTAACGTTTTGACCCAAGTCGCCAAAAGGGTCGCTAAGTCGCCAAAAATGATGCCAACGAGGCTTTGTATTTGTAATTCTTTAAATAATTAGTTTTAATCAATTAATTTTTATTAATTATAATTAAATTATATTGTATTGTTATAGAAAATAATCTTGTATATACAATTTCAGCTCAATTGAACTCTTTAAAATGTATTTTATTAACGATTGAAAATTCCACTAAGATAAATAAATGAATAAGTACATAGAGAGAGAGTGTGAGCTAATAGTATGAATTGAAAAATTAGAGCTTTACGGTTTTTTTTTTATGCCTTCACAAACTTTAAATGCATTTTCTCAGACTGTCTATTTTGAAGATTTAAGTGCTTTCTAATCCCTAAGATTTTTTTTCCTGTTTATCATAGAGCCTTGAAATTTTTTGTATATACTCCCAAACGCGTAAGTTCTATCAAGATTAGTATGAATTTAGGGCTGAGATCTGTAATTACTTTCTTAAAAATATTTAAGTTACTATTTTAAAAAATTTCGTGTTATTTCCAGGTTTTTCTAGAAAAATAATTATTAATAATCAACAAGAGAAAATAGATTTTGAAACCCATACTTTTTGTTTGCAATAATATAAGGAACTTAAGGTATGTGACTACCCAAAAATCCTCGGTTTGTAGAAAATTTTCGAAATTTTTTGTTTTAATATTATAGCCCATACGCTTAAGATTCCAAAAATACTTTATTTTAGTTCCTACGATATTTAGAAGCTAAGTTATAGCTTATTTAGTAAACCGGAAATGGAATTTTCAAAACCGGAAATGGGTGTTTAAAGAGACATAAAAATGTAAACAAATAGTTTGAACGTCTTTTTCGTGACTTTTAAGCAATATAAATATTTAATATTTATTGTAAATATAGATCAACGTATCCTTTATTTATTTATTAATACTTTTTAATCTGGCAACTGTTTTTTAATTCAAGCTCGTTTTTACTGAGTGGCAATATATTATCGTTTATAGTTGGTTTACATTGTTCATTCTAAAGCGTTCTTCTTAATTATTACTTACTTTTGATATTTTTACAGTTTATTCATTCATTTTCATTTAATTTTAACGTTTTATTTGACTGTGATTTATTTCAAAATGCCAAAAGCTAGATCGAAAGTGTCCAGAAAGAGAAAGTTTTATGGTAATAGGTTTACCAAGTTAGCACAAAACTGTAATAATACGTCTGCAAGTGAGGCGAAATTGAGCAGTTTTGATGTGCCTGAACCTGAATTTCATGGTTCTACAGGGAATACAATTATTAATTTCCAAGCTTTGATGGGAATTATTTCAAGTCCTGTGTTGTCCGGAATGTTATGCAACTGGATTGAAACTGTTAGAAGATTCTAGGGAAGGACTTTGCTCTAACTTGTGTTTGGCTTGCAGTTGTGGATACATGATTGGCTTTACTTCTACTCCTAAGGAAAATAAAAAATTCTCTCTCAATACTTTATTGGTATTTGGATTGAGATTGATTGGCAGAGGTTTCACAGCTGGTAAGAAGTTGTTATGCACTTTAAATTTGCCATGCGTTTCTAAAAATACCTTCAGAGCTCATGAACTCAAACTGCTGGAAGCAGTACAGTTATGTTCGGAAGAAAATATGAAAGCTGCATCTAAAGAAGTGCGAAATTTTCAAAAAAAGTACAACTTGTGGTGTTTCTGGGAAGAGGGGCCATATGTCACTTAAAGGCTGCGTTTCAGTTATTTCCATTGATACTGGAAAAATTTTAGATCTGGAAGTAATGACACAGTATTGCAAAATGTGTGAAATGAATGTGAAATCTGAGCATGAATGTTCAAATTACAAAGGATGCTCTGGAAACATGGAAGCTGTTGGAGCTTTCAGAATTTTTGAAAGGTCACTAATCAAACGAGACCTGCAATACACCGAGTACTATGGTGATGGTGATTCCAAGGGCTTTTTACAAGTGAAAGATATATATGGTGAAAACAGTGTCACAAAACTTGAATGTATAGGACATATACAAAAAAGAGTAGGCTCACGTTTAAGGAAACTAAAAAAGAACACCAAAGGACTTGGTGGAAAGGGGAAATTAACTGATAAATTTATTGATAAACTGCAGAACTATTATGGGATTGCCATCCGAAGCAATGTTGGATGCCTCGAAAAAATGCAATCTGCTGTAATAGCTGCCTTCTTTCACTGCTGCTCTAGCAATCAAAATCCCATACATGGACAATGCCCAACAGGGAAAGATAGCTGGTGCAAGTATAAACAAGCATTATGTGATGGTAAATTATATGTAGACAAAACAGCAGGCCTTTCAAATTCAGTGATTAAAATGATAAAGCCTACTTATTTAGCACTTTGTGATAAGGAGTTGCTAAAAAAATGCCTTCATGGCATGACTCAAAACAATAATGAAAGCTTTAATAATGTATTGTGGTCTGTTTTGCCGAAAGAAATTTTTGTTCATAAAAAAACTTTGTTTTTGGGTTCACACATTGCTGTCATCTTATATAATTCTGGTTATTTAGGGCTGTTGCCTGTATTTAATTATTTAGGTATAGAAATTGATCCAATGACACTTAAAAATTATATGGGAATTGACACAGAGAGAATTCAAAAATCGAAACGCCAGTCATTACCTTCAACAAAACTCACCAGAAAAAAGCAAAAAGCCAAAAAAGTCCAAATTAGCTAAAAAATGAAGCTAAAGAGGGCTTAAGCTATAAAATGGGGAGTTTTGAAAATGTTTTGTAAGTAGAAAAGTAATTATTTAGAGTTAAAATTATTAAATGTGTTTTACGAGAAACTGTTGTTATTCAATATTTTTCTTCATGATAAAGCTTACTACACAAAATATTTTTAAGATACTAAATCTAAATTTTCAGAACATGTTTTATGTAGTTCTATCTGAGTTATGAATCAAAATCTAATCTCTGTATATATTTATGTACTTAATTGCTTTTTTATGGGAAAAAAAGCATTAATTTTTTAAAAAATTGAGTGTTTGCATAAAATTTGGCATATTTAAAAAACTTCCAAAAGCATTACAAATTTTTTGATTCCTGTCACAGATAAAGATGTTATTTATGTACTGTATAAATATTATTTGAATATATTTATTAGAATTTTGTGTACAAGATTTGTCGTAACTGCAATTTTCACCAAAATTTCGCTAAAAACGACAATTGTTATAGTATACAAACTCTCCAGAAAACAACAAAAGGGTAAAATAAATGGCCAAATCAGTTTTACATGAAGCTAAAAAGAGCTTGAGCTATAAATATGGAGAGTTTAAAAAGTGTACAATTATAGTAGAAAATTTTTCATTTTGTATTAAAATCTTTAAATGCATTTTCTGAGAAACTGTTTTTCAATTTTTTTCTTCACGGCACAGTTCACTACAGAATTTCTTTTTAAGATATTGACCTGAAATTTTCAGAAAATGTTTTACTTAGTTTTATCTGTTGTCTGGACTATAATCTAATCTCTGTGTATATATTTATTTATTTTATTGCACTTTTTGTGAGAAAATAACATTAGTGTTTTGTAAAAAATTGAGTTTTTGCGTAAAAATTGACATATTTCAAAAACTTTTAGAAGTATTTACAAATTTTATAGCTATGAACACAGATAATAATGGCATTTATGTACTGTATAAATATTATAAGAATATATTAATTAAAATTTTCAATACAATCCTTACAGCAACTGGATTTTTTACTAAATTTTCACTAAAATTTAATATTTCCAAAATTAATTTTAACTTTGTAAAACTGTATTGGAATTTTACTTTTATGTCCCATTTCAAATAAAAATGTTTATTTAAGTTGAAATTTTATATATTTCAAAAAAAGTGCTCCGAAGGTAGTCACATACCTTAAATTACTTTTATATATATATATAAAACGACTAAATATTTTTAAAAATGGAGCATTTTATAAAAGTTTGAAAAAAACTTCAAATTTTTTTTGTTTTTTAAAATTGTAAAACAATGGCTGGTCAAACTGACTTTTTTACTCTCAGAATCATCTTCATAAAGTAATCTGAATATAAAACATAATTTCTTTTTACTCTCACCGTCTCCAAAATATTTTTTTGAGAAATGGTACTGTGCAGTTTTAATGTAATTTTTAAAGGTGAGAATTTTAAGAGATTTATGAATATCTGAATTTCTGTTGTACATATTTGCACAATCACACTTAATATTTTATTTTGAGAGATTTCGATAAGTTTATCATTACTATTTGAGTCTTATCTCCACAAAGGACAAGCGTAACTCATAATGGGCCGCAAAACAGCAGTATAGAGAAGTACTTTATTTTCTACTGAGTAATTCCCGCAAATTAGAGACTATACTTATCTTAAAGCATTCCCGGAATTTATCACGCGCATATAATGTGTGTTTTTTTCAAGTGAGTTTTCTGTCAGGCTTAAGTAGTAAATATTTTGTACTCGCGTGAGACCATTGCAGTGGTGTGGAGTAAAGCGATGGTTGTGTTGCGCATTTTTTTCTGGCGAAAAGGACGGCTATGGTTTTCTCAATGTTAATTTTAATTTTTCAGGAGTTGAAATAAATTTCTAAAAGTGTTAAAGGTTTGCTGAGTGCAGTTGTAGTTGCATTATGATTTTAATAACACGCAGTGTCATCGGCGTACATATTAAGATTTGTCTGGGGGTAGAAAACGTCCACCAATTTCTCTTAATACATTAAAAACATTGTCAATATAAAACGACTTCACGTCGTGCTGTATCTTTCTCGTGCATGAGCAAAAACATATTCTATTTCATGTTTATTTCGTATCAATCCACCGAAGAATCTGGCGAAGATTTAGAAGAAATAAATATCGTTTCAAAAAGCATGCTCCCTTGAAATAAACGATTAATCAAATAATTACATTATTGAGAGGGCTAAAATATCTTAATTGCTTTCAGAATTTCGTAAAATGAGTCTTGATATAGACTAGGGTTTGCGAAATCCCTCCCGAACATGAATAGTTTTGCGCCCCGCGAAAGTCTTGACAACTTTAAAAAATAGAATTGTTTTGTGGGATGTTTTTGGTTTTATATAGTGTTATGTTTTGTATCAAATATATTCCATAACTGTTTGTTTTATTATGTCCCTTCTGTTTTTATACATTCTAATAAGTGAGCAGACAAATGACAAACATCAATAAATACATCTTAAGGATTGTAAGGGACTCGTGTGTATAAATATTGTATCGTACCTTAAAAGCATTAATTTAAGTGTGAATATTAAGCACGAGTT
Source organism: Trichonephila inaurata madagascariensis (assembly GCA_019973955.1). Classification (NCBI taxonomy): domain Eukaryota; kingdom Metazoa; phylum Arthropoda; class Arachnida; order Araneae; family Nephilidae; genus Trichonephila; species Trichonephila inaurata. The sequence goes on from BMAV01018490.1 coordinate 7,526, forward strand.
TAATCGTGGGAATATAACTGTGTAGATGTCATAATTTTTTTTTGAATTTGCGAGAGCTTTCGACTAGATTTCTTATACCCTTCTTTATGATTGATTGATTGAATATTAACGTCGCACTGTTCAGTCCGAAGCTTTTGGCGACGCCCACGAAATTGAACCATGGTCGTGCTGGACGACCCCCTGAGCTGGCACCCCCCCCCAAAACTCCAAAACCCAAACGGGGGACGTTTCAGCCCCGACAGTTTTTAACGTGCATCGCCCCCCCGGGGGGTCTTTAGTGGAACTGGCCTCAACTCGTGACAAGACAACCCACGGTCCGATACCTATCCACTTGGTTCCCGCGGCCTACCCTTCTTTAACCCCTTCTTCTATAACCACATCGAATTTTGCGCATCAAGATTATTTAAAACATTGTATTCTATTTCATTTTTTGTCAAGATTTGCCAAATAATTTTTTTATGAATATTTTCTTAAAACAATTTTGTATACATTTTTCAATCTAAGGGCACAAAAATATCATAAATATTATCCATTTATACGTTTTGCAAAACCATTTTTCCAACGTATGGATCCCAATTTTTTTTTGCCATAATTACAATTTTTAATAAAAGAATGGGAATATACAACGAAATAAATTGATAATTTAAGCAATCAAAATCAATTTTTATTGCATGTTTTTTTAAAAATTGCATCCCGATAAAAATAACTTAATCGTTTAGTAACTCTCTAATTATTTTTATTATGAATCTCGAGGTCTTTTTTTAAGAAGGGGTTTTTTAAACCCCTGACAATAAAGTTCTGAACAGTCCTGCTTTCATGATAAAAAAAACGGGGGTTGTAAGGGTTTTCGGGGCCCTTTCCCAATTTAAGGGGGCTAGAGGTGAAAAAATGAAGAACTGAAGGCCTAATCTTAATAATTTTTTTATTAAGATTTTTAAATTTTATCAATAACAGATTTGATAATAATATGATATGTGAGAGAATCTAAGGTGGCTAAACATACAATATATAATACGAAATAATGTAACCTGACCACTATCAATAACTAACTCGCCTAAGCTCAATTCAATGTGCCCTCAGATCCGAATATTTAAATAGTCCATCCTACCTTTAATGTCCAACGACTCCTCAATCTATCTTATCCTGGCTGAAGTTGCGGTTCACTGGCGTGCAATGGGATGCAGCTTGACTACGGGCTCTCTATACCGAGTAACCTCTCTTGACTGTCACTTAACTTCGTGAAATACTCTTCACACTTGCCACACGCATCCTCTTCTCACACACCGCTTACTCTAAACTTCGTTATATAAAAGCTTCCCTAATTTGCCTCTTTCCTTCACTTTCACTCTCGGGTTGGTTGAAAAAGAATTGCCACATAATTTGGCCTCAAAGAACCCAAAAGGATATATTAATGAAAAAACGCGTGAAGCCGTCACAAGGTTATCTTACTGTCTTTGACATAGTCACCTCCCATAACTATGAACCACTGTGATCTACTATACTTGTCCTGGAAACTATACAAGACGTCTTCTTTTGGGATGGAGTACAAAAGCCTCGTCGCGTTTCGTTGGATGTCAGGAATATCGCTAAGTCTATTTCCTTTATAGCGAATTTGAATCGAGAAACCAAGAGTCGGGGGATTGGGATCTGAATATTCAATGGAAGTATGGTGGTGGTTCAATTTGCACCACCCTCTTTTTTGCCAAGAACTGTTTGATGATATTGGCTGTGTGAAGGCGAGAATTGTCGTGAACAAAAAACCATGAGCCTTCTTGTGCATACAGAGGCCATACTTTGCATAGATGTTTCATGAACGGGTCAAAATTTCAATGTACTTGCAGCATTCATCGGCATTCCCTTGTGACGGGCTCACGCGTCTTTTCATTAACATGTCCTTTGGGTTCTTTGGGGCCAGAATTAATGGCAACTCTTTTCCAACCAAACCCAAGAAGTGAAGCGTGAAGAAAAATTGCAAATTAGGAAGCTTTTAAATATCCGAAGTTAGAGTAAGCGGGGTGGCATTTTGAGGAATGTTATGATAATCAATGATTCAAGAGTGAAGAGGTTTTAGAAAGATTAAGTGCCAGCCAACAGAAGTTATTCCTGATATAGAGCCATTATGTCGTCAAGGGCATACCATTGCACTCCAGTAAATACGAAACTTCTAGCAAGATTGGATCGAAAGTAAGGTAGGAGTGACAATTTAACATTAGATCTGTGATAAAGATTGAATTGAGTTATGAAGTTATTGAGGTCCGTTATTTGGTAATATATATATATATATAATATATATATATATATATATATATATATATATATATATATATATATATATATATATATATATGTGTTTAACCACCGTAGATTCTCCTCATATATTTATTATCTAATCTGTTAGATGTTTAAGTTTTAAGATCTTAAAAAGTCAAATTAAGATCATGGCAGCTTGTAGTTCTTCCGTTATTCTACACCTTTAGCTCACGCTGATAATCAAGAAAAGCGCACCCGAGAAGGGCGCCTATACACCCTCAGGTAGAAATTCCTTTTGATAATGTCTTTGCTATCCAAAATGTAATGAGTATCGTTTTGTTGCGCGATTTTTATGCTCTGACCATTTTCTATGCAGGAGAACGCCACTCCATACTTTAACGTTTCTGTTCCAGGGTCATACCTGAGACACCAGGACTCTTTCTAATCCTACTATATAGCTCACACTCTCTAAATATTTATTTATTTATTTGTCTTGGTGAAATTTTCAATCGTTAATAAAATACATTTTAAAGCCCTCCATTGACCTGAAATTTTATATGCAAGATTATTTTGGTTGATAATACAGTAATTTAATTATAATTATAAACATTAATTGATTACAACTAATTATTCAAAGCATTTCAAATAGAGCCATATTGGCATCATTTTTTGGCGACTTAACGAGCCTTTTGGAGACTTGTGTCAAAACTTGAAAAGGTTTTTTTCTCACGTTTTAGAGCATTCACTTGAACCGAAATGTTCAATACGCGATTGTTTTGGATGAGAATACGATACTTTAATAATAATTAATAAAAAGTAATTACCACTTAATGTTGTGATTCTCTCATATGTATATACATATGTATATTAATCGTAACTATTTAATAAAAAGTAGATGAAATAAAATATTTCTTTGTTGATTTGAGTTCGAATTGACTTAAAATTTTTTTATATGGCTTGTTTAGTGACAACTCAGCAAGAAATTTGGTGTTGCATCCACTGTTTCGACAAAATCCTGGGGAGCCTATAAACGTGTCTGCTTCTGATGGTCCGTCAAGTGGCAGAAGACATTACGCTTTTCTTATCCCTAAATTTTGGGTAACGATTTGTCGCATGGATTCATGGTTAAGTTGCAGCTCATCCGTTATCGTGCGCATAGTTAATCGAAGATCTTTTGTGAATTATTTCCTAGATTTCTCAATGTTTTCGTCATTGACAAAGGCCACCAGCCTTACACTACGGGACTGTCGGAAACATTTTTCTGGCGTTGTTGAAAACGGACGAATCACTCGTACACACACTTCATGGATGACGCTTGATCTTCATAAACATGTGATACACACCCCCTTCCTGGGGGTACCATCTCTTCATCTAAGCGACCTAGATTTGTGGAAGGAAATGATTGATCATCCCAGTTAGCCATAACAAATCCAATTTATTAGTATCCAAAGATATTAATCAACACGTCTTTCTATAGGAAGGCAATCAGCAATGATACAACGAATCCCTAAATTCTAATTAAGTAGGCACCTGAAATCCTAACTACTTATCTTTAAGCAAAGTTATCCTATAAATCTTTATCTTCCTTAATTTCTTTAACACGCTAAAGCCTGTTCTAAAATTACGCTTCTGAGTTTAATATCTTACCATCAGCTCACGGCGTATCATTATCTCAGCTTCCTTGCTCCTTCTCCGCGATTACAAAACCTTCACTATATATCTACTTACTAATCTGAATGTCATGGCTTCTTCTTGAGAGTATTGGCTGTGAATTAACTCAATGCTGGCCAAAAGATTCCCCAAGGGGATTTATAGAAAAAACAAGGTAAAACCCCGTCACAACACGTACCAGCATCAACTAAGTTTCTTTCGTTGTCTTGCCAAGCTGAAAACAAACTTTAAATTGATCGTTTGTTAGTTCATTTTCCTGTTCTCAGTTAAGAACCAATGCACTAAACAATTATTTTGTAAAACAAGTCTTACACGGGACACAAACGACTCTCAACTGAACAATGGTGGAGGCAGATGTTCAACACCTGCCACTACGCATGTGCAGCGTTTTGTTTCTCCAGTATTCCCAGATCAGCCGTTCTGACTTCATTCACCGAACGTAATTGTCAGAGGTTGTATATATATAAGATATACCAAGAACTTAACAACTCTTACTTAACCAGATATATTCACAAGGTTTTTATTTCGAAAATAATGACGTAACGAAGCAATTCATACCGAAAGTAACAAATTATTGTAAATATAGGATCAATAATTCACAAAGCACGAAATAGCTTTAATCTTATTATCTTCATCTTCGCGCGTATTTCTTATTTAAATTAATATCTTCATATTCTAATTCATATCTTCATATCCAAAGCTATATCTGCTCTGCAAAAGTACAAATTTTCCAGATCACTCCAAAGAACGATATATACTACTAAACTGGAAAAGGATCCTCACAGTAAATCTTTTCTTGTTTTTATAAGTGACTTAGAGACCAATCTTGAATTTTTTGGTAAATTTAGGATTGAGAACACAGATTAAATTAGTAAATGAAACATAAAGTTATTAAAAAGTGAGAGCTAACTCCATACTTGTATTTTGAATGAAACTGGTAACAGTCAGCTTGGAAAGATTGTTTGAAAGAGGAAGAAACAAGAAAATTGAATTGCATTTAGTTGATCTTAAAACAGCCATCTTAGCTATATATTTTGATGCACAGAGCGAGATAGTTATAATTAAAGGCTTCGTGATTTTTTTTGTGATCGCTGTAGTTGAGTAGTAATGGTCAACTTACAGCCAGCGTCGTCAGACCATGAATTCGAGTTCCACCTCTCGGGGAAAAGTAGTTAAATCTGACGTTGCTCTAAGTCCTCATTGGTCGTGAAAATCTTAAAGGGGTGAGTGAGTCAGTGAATATTAACATCAAACTATTCAGCTACACGAGGGCTTTTGGATAGGGACCACATAATTTTGAACCTTGGTCAAGTAACGAACTGATACCCCGTCTCCTGACTTCCACACCACACTAACGGGAGGACGATTGAGACTCGGTCTATTTAACGTACATCGGATCACTCTGCACAGTGGGCTTTCAGCGGTACTATTCTAGAATTTATGATATGCCAGCCACGAGTCTGTTACCTTGACCGCTAGGCTACCACGAGCAAGTTTTGAAGGGAGATGCTGTTCTTATCACTTGACCGCGGTTTAGATTTACGAGGTTAGTCGTTCATAGACCACACACAGCTTTCAAGCGCAAATTCAATCAAAAATCAAATCAAATCATAAAATTTTAAAAGACGACTTTTTTTGAACGAAATTGTTACCTAATTTTTTAAAATTGAGTACCATTATGAGTTTTATTTCTTAAAGAAATGTATTCGCGAATAACTTTTTTTAAAAAAAAATAAAACTTCACCTCTATTATTTTTATGGGTTAAGGAAATATAAATTATTTTTTCACACACATTCATACTCTATTTTTACTTTAAAACACTTAATTTTTATTTTAAAGCACTTAACTTTTAAATTTTTTCCAAAGCACTTAACTTTAACTTTTAAATGCATTTCTATTATTTTTCAATTATTTTTCTTTAAATTTTAACATTTAAATGCAGCACTGGGCTAAGGCAAATACAAAGCAATGCTTAACTCAAAGCTAAAAGATAGGAGGTTAAGTTTCCACATAGAAACAAGAACTACACTAAACCATTCTACGTATATCGTTTACAATGAATTTCCCCTAAAAAAAGTTTTCGAAATAAGAAACGTAGGAGTAAAGGAAAATTAGTTTATATTAAATTTAAGGTATCCGACTACGTTCGGATATGTGATTTATAAAGGCGTAGAACAAATATTTTTTAATATTTCTGTGTCTCTCAGATTAGAATATACGCATAAAAGGCCTTAAGAATATTATTATAAAAAATACTTAAATGCGATATTTTGCAAAAATGAACATAGAATTATTTATTTTCAAAAAATATTCTTTTTATGAAAATTGCTTCTATAATAATATTATTTTGCTCATTTATAGCTCAGACTCTGTACAGAGCCTGAACTAGATGTTTCGAAATATATGACAGAAGCTGGATTTATCCATATTTTAATACATCAAAATGAAAATATTTTAGGAAAAACAACACCGGTTATTATTTCAATTAGTAGTATCTCTTAAAAAAAATGAGAATTTTAATAAATCCTAGTTAAGGCCTTCTGAAAAAGTCTTAACAATCAGAAGGCAAAAAATTATTATAGAAGCATTTTTCATACAAGAAGAATATTTTGAAAATAAATTATTCTATGTGCATTTTTTGTTAAAATATCGCATTTAAATAATTTTTTATTGTAATAATATTCTTAAAACAATTCCATAGTTATCTTAACTGACACTAAATTTAAAAAATATTTGTTTGTAGGTTTTTGAAAATCATGTTTCCGAACGTGCTCGGATACCTGAAATGAAAATTTTAATTTTTTCACCAATTTTCTTATTTTTAACATATTTGCAATTTTCAATATGCAACATATCAACGCGCAGCTTTTACTTTTTCCCATTGTCAACTATTTTATCCACCCAAGCAGTATTCAATATACTTTCCCACAGAATTAGATTTTAAATGAAGGGCACATTGATATTGATAAACGTCGTCTGAAGAGATCAGGTATATTGCAAAAATAAGAATATCTCATTCCTAATCATTCGCTTTTAAGGAAATTTAATATTTAGCCATAAGAAATTATATATTACAAAACTTGATTTTTAAGCGACGAATAATTTATTTTCTTGTCAAAAAGATTATGTGAAAAAATGAGAGGCAACGCGAATTAAAAAATAACTTACGTAATTCTCAATTTGTGAAGTTTAGATTTCTCACATTTTTAAAGCTGTTACATTTGTTTTAGCATTCCTTTTACATTCCTTCTCGTACAATAAATGAAAATATTGCATAGAAATTTTAAAATTTCCCTTATGAACACATTCAGCAAAAAAATGTTGGATGTTTTTTTTTGAAAAAAAGCAAATAAAAAAAAATTTCTGGACATTTTTTTTTACAGTTGAATTATTATAATATTTCTTTTGGAATTCCAAATTAGAATCATTTAGCTAAGTAATTTTAAGACTTTAAATTGATTTTTTTTCTGTTAATTAGCATCATTTATTGAATAAAAAAATGAAAAGAAAAATCTTTTTTATTCAAAAAAAAAAATTTATTTGATTTTAATGCAAACAAAAATTTTTTATATTAAAATTAATAGACTTTTTTTTTTTCAGAAAAAAAAACAATCAAAATACTTTAATTTTGTGTGATAATTATTCACGAAAGATGATTTTTAAACATATGACTGAAAAATTCTTTTGTCTAGGTAAAAATAGGATTTAAAAGTATAGTTTTTTCAAAACCTGAGTCATTTAGATAATGAAAATTGATTTTAAATTTTTTTTTTATAATGTCATTTTTTTCAAGATTATAAAAAAATAAATAAAGAATGTTATTATTTAAAATCTGTATCAAAATAATTTTTTCTTGCATTTTTTGCAATTTAAAAGGAAATAAGTTACATTTTTTTTCTTGTCATACAAATCAGGTCTGTAAGACTTTGGTTTAATTTCGAAAAAAATGATTAAATAATGTTTTTTATTTATTTTTATTTCTTTGTTTTTTATTGAAATCATTTGTTAAGAAAACGAGAAGTTTAATTAACTGCAGTTTATTTAAAATTTTTTTGTGTATAAATTTAAAAATTTTTTAAAAACTATGACTAAAAGATAAAAGTGATTTTTCCCTTTTTTTTTGCTTACAATTAATTTAGAAGTAAAACTTCTGCCTTTAAAAATTGCTACACCAGGAAAAAATGCAGATGACAAATATTTATTGACAAATTATTATATTAAAATGACAAGTTTTAAAATTTTTTCAAGACATTTGATCCATAGATGTGAAGAAATCAGCACCCAAACAACCACTTCTGGAAGTAATAACAGCACTTATACGCCTGGGCATTCCAAAAAGGTGCATGGCATGTACGGAGTGTATCAAGGAATTTTGAAAATACGACAACATGCGGTTGTGCTTATCCGCTGAAACGTAGGTTTTCTCACAGCTTAAATAAAGGGTTGAGCCACGAGCCAACACACCAGAAATTAACGTGAATGTTCAAAGTACCGTCAATGCGAACAAGAGGTGACCGAGACGTTTACCCAAAACACGCCATACCATTATGCCAGGTATGAGCAAGTATGACGCAATAATGCATGGTACCAATATGCGTTAACCCCGATGCCCCCGAACACGGAGTAAAATTTTTACCGATCCTGAAAACAAACCTGATAAACTGGAAAATGCGCTTGCCATTCGTGACCAGGGCCCGGGCTGACACATCATTAAGCGTTGGGGATGCAGCAAGGGGCCCACATGGCTCCCATTTAAGGTCCATGGTTTAAAAAAGTCGAACGTCTGTACCCTTCTGTCTTCAAAAAACCCCAAATTTTACCGGGCTCATGGGGATGGAAGATCCTTAAAAATTTATTAGCAACATGCCTGTTTTTTCGGTGCAGTGAAATTGAATCCAGCACCTTCCGTATTGCCTTCTGAACCCTCGTTTCTTTTAATTTTTAAGACATTGAAATTTTATTTTTTAATTTAATCAATTTAAATTTTTCTGTTTATTATAAGTAGAGTAGAAAATAAGTTAATTCATTTTTTGAACAGTTATTATTTACAGGGGTTTTTTTAAAATGGACTTTCAGAAATTTGGGAAAGCTCTGTAGCTGAATTTAAATTTGGGAAAAATACATTTTTTCAAAAACTATATTTGATTTCTTCAAAACTAAAAAATTTAAAATAATTGGTTTTAAATTATTTTAAAAAAATATCATTGCTTGTTTTTTTTAATGAAAATGTAAAAAGATACAAAGGGCGTGGCTAAAAAAGATCGGGAAAAAAATTTTTGATTAAATTTATTATCATTATCTTCTACCACTTTTTTTACTTTTTTTTAATTTTTTTTTATGTTGAATTTTTAAAATCGGTTTGGGATTTTTATTTTGTAAAAGATTTTAATAATATTATAAATGGCTTTTATTTTTTTACAATCAATGAATGATGGCGAACATCGATTAGATACGATAAACAAAAACACAATGCAATGGATAACTTTTATTAGAACAAAAGGTTACGAAAAAAATATACTGGGGGAAAAGAGCTTTTCCCTTTATTAAAATGGGAGGAATCAAGAGATTTATACAAAGAAAACAAATAGTTTAAAATTTCGTCCCCTTTGCAAAAGATACCGGTGAAATAAAAATATAAATTAAAAAAAAAAAAAAAGATTCTTCCCCATTTTTTTTTTTACACCAAAAAAGTATACCAAACTATGAAGATAGATAATGTTTTGCAAATTGTTTTAAAATATACTTTTTAGTGGTCGAGTAATAAATCATCCGGGCATTCTTTTTTCATTTTTTTAAGTTTCACTTGTATGTAACGGAATCTTTAAAATCAATTTTACCCACTTTAAAAGGTTAACCCAATTGCAATAATAAAAAATAATTTTCATAGTTTTGTTCCATTGTCTTGATCAGGACTCAGGGTTAACGATTTCCCATTTTAAACCCATCCTGTTCTACTTTTCTATTCTATTTCCAGATTTCGCATTAATTCTACATTTGGGAAATAAAAATTTTCAACTTATTTCATAACTAAAAAAGGATCTTTTAATTTTTTTAAAATTTTAATTTATTTTAAACTGCTTATGGCTTATCTTTTTTTCCTTTTGAAATACGATTGAAGAGTTGGGATTTAAAATATCGAAAAAATTTTATAATTTAGGGGCTAAAAATTTTGTACTCCCCGTCCAAATAAACGGATTTTAAAATGGCCCTGGCCTTGTATTTAAGCAAAAATTCTTTTTAAAAAAAATTTAAAACTTGTCCAAATGGGAAAAATCAAACAGCCTTTTAATGTTAGAAACTATACCCGCCTCTAATTGAAACTGAAGTTATTTTTAATCAAATTAATACAAAAAATTAATTTAAATTTAATTAACCACATTAATTAAAAGAACATGAAAATACGCAACCTTTTTGAATTCATTCCCCCAAAATTTTAAACTCAATATCTTGAAAAAAACAATAGTATTTTTTCAAAAATCTGCAAATTTAAAATTTAAAATGTATAATATATTACTTTTTTATTTTCATTTTTAAAACTTTTTAGCTACAATTTTGACTTTAACTAAAAAGAACAGTTGAACCTTTTCTTTTTTGGGCTTCTTTAAGGTTTTTTTCATCGAAGGAAAAAATAATCCTCGATTACCAAACATGCTTTATTTATGCCAACGTTATTTTGATAGAAAATTCGTAAAAAAAATTTTTAATTAGGATTTTCAGGGAAAAATTTACATCCGAAATACCGGGTCAAAATTTTAAAATTACAATAACTTCAATTTAAAAAAAAAACATTATTTTAAATCAACCTCTTTCTAATTCAAAATTGTTTTTCATGTATTTTACTAATATTTAAAAAAAAATGATTTTAATTATTTTATAATTTTGACATGTTACTAAATCACATCAATTGTAAAAATTAGTGTACTTTAAATGTAAAACTATTTTAAAATATAAAAATTATCACCTCAATATACATTAGAATATATAAATGGGAAAAAAAATACATTCATTAAACATTTTAGTTCATTTTACTTTTTTATAGGTTTAAAATATTTATTTTCATATCATTAATCCTGATT
>BMAV01018491.1:0-12686 GCA_019973955.1 Trichonephila inaurata madagascariensis
GGAAAAAAAAAAGGTCAAAAAAGGAACAATATTAATAAGGAAAATTCCATTCTTAATTCAAATATGCAGTTAAAAATGATTTAATGTGATTATTGAAATTTGAGGTAAGTGAATATTAACGTCACACTTTTTAGCTACTCGAGGGCTTTTGGCGAACACTTTTTAACTACTCGAGGGCTTTTGGCGACGGACCTCGAAATTCTGAACCATGTTCAAGTGACGGGGACGACACCTGAGCTAGCACCCCTTCTCCTAACTTCCACACCACACCAACGGGAGGATGTTTGAGTCTCGACATATTTTACGTGCAAAATTGAGGTTCGTTGCCTATAATCATGTGGTACGGCGTTGATTATCAAACAGTATTATTATTTAATCTCCAGACTAGTATTTTTAATGCATAGAGTATTTTAAATACAGAATTTATAAGCTACTTGGATTCATGAGAAGAAAATGGCAGTAATGAATCATCCATCAGCTCGTATAATTCCTTCAAAAATAAATTAATGACATAACAACGTGTTTTGATACTTTTAATGCAAAAAAAAAAAGAACAAAAGTTTATAAGATTTCATCACCAAGTATTTTATAAAAATTAAATTTAAGAAGAAAATAACACTTTTACAGTCACGAACTCTGGAAGTATAAACATAAAATAAACTACACAAATTTTTCCTCTCCTTTTTTTGTTTTATATACTCTATACTTCAATACACCAACTGAGAGGGGAAAAAAAAGAAATTTTATTGTTGCTACTCCCTTAAAGACATTTCCCCTTAAACGATCGGTCGCCAATCTACACGCAAACAGCCAAAACCGGGAACTTTTCCCCGCCTGTTTGGTTCGCTAACTCCTTTATTTTTGTTGTTCTTTTTCGCTCTTTTACTGGAAAAACCCATCCATTGTTTTGGTGCAAGAGAATGCACTTAATTACAGTTTGCATTTAGAATCCTCTTTTTACTCCAGGATCTTCTACGTTGCTGTCTGTGGAAGACGGGTGATGGTGGATTTAATTAAGCTGTTCTTGGTATAGCCCCTGCTCTGCCTAATTACGTGTCACTGTGTTTTGCAGGGGCTTTTAAAAATGCGCGCCCCGGTAAGAAGAAAAAGTGTAATAAAATTAGTTTTACTTTTTTTAAAAGATGGTGAGGGAAAAAAAAAAGGCTAGCATGCCAAGGTTTAGAGGAGGTGGTTGTTATTGAGTAGCCAATAGAGTCATCTTTTTTCGCTCTAAAAGTTAGGTAGAGGTTTGATCGTTAAAGTATCTTGTCTGGGTTTCTCTGGAAGAATTTTTTTGTGGAATTCGTCATATATGGGGTGGAATAAATGTCAGCCCATTTTGTGGGAAGAATAAATTTCGTTTCAATTGAGGACGCCTAGATGTGATTTTTGTTGTTGTTTCTTGGAATTGATTTCGTTCCATTTCTAATGTCTTCTTGTCCTGAATTTGTCAAAAGTTTTTTTTTTTCCTAATTTACCGTTGTACAACTGAGTTTTGTGTTTTAAAAAAGCAAAACCAATTTTTTTTTTATACAAAAACGATGAATTGATGGCTTTTTTCCATTAATGTTGCAAAGGTTTACCATAAAAAATTTATTCAAAACAAAAAATGTTTCGTTTCACTCAAGAAGAACGATACTTAAAAAATTTTTCAAAAAAAACTGTTATTTATAAGTGATTAATATTTTTTTAAGGTTGACTACATTCGGAACCGTGATTTAAAAGCTAAATGGATAATTTTCAAAATTTTTTGTATTTAGGATTAGAATACTTTATAAAATTGTTTTAAGAACTTTTGACAAAAAAAATTTTAAATACAATATTTGGCAAAAAATTCTTAGAAAAACCCCAAAAATTTTCCCTTTTTTAAAAAAATGTTTCTATAATAAATTTTTTTTACAAAACAATTTGATTTTGAAAAACCATTTTTTTTTCAGATTCCCCTTTGAAAAAATTATCGCTTTTTTGTCTTAAAATTTTCCCTTTTTTGTAAAAATGGATGAACTCTTCTAAGTTATATATTTCAAAAATTTTGTTGAAGAGTTTGTTTACAGAGGTCAGAACTTATACAGGAAAAATTTTATTATAATGAAATTTTTAAAAAAGGAAATATTTTAAAAGGGGTCATTTATGTTCATTTTTTCAAAATATTTTTTAAAAATAATTTTTTAATCTACTAAATCTTTTAAACCCTTTTCTAATCTAAGTGACACATAATTGTAAATATTTCCATTTATCCCTTTTAAATCACGGTTCAATTTATGGGATACCTTAATATGGGTATGAAAAAAAAAAACATTTTAATTTTTTTTCCCAACATTTCTTGTATTTATATTCTTTTTTTCATTCAGTTCTTTGTTTCATTATTACCGGATTTGTTGAATCTATGTTTCCCAAATTAGTTTTTTATTGTTAAACTTATGTTTGATAAATTATAAAACTATAACATATTTAGATAAAAAATTTTGAACAATTTAAATTTTAGTAAAAAATTATGGATTTATAGATTTTAAAAAAATTGATCCCTTTTTTTAAAAGATCAATAAAACAATAATGTTAGCATAAAAAACATTTTTTTTTTATGTTTGAATTGAATAAATTACTTTTATTTGTTTTGTTTAATTTTGAATAAAGTTGAAAAAAAAAAAAAGATTATTTATATGTGACATTTTCTGTTTTTTTTTTTGTTGCATATCTTTAAAAAAAAAAAATGTTTTAAAACTTGTTATTTTGTGGAATCCCTTTTTTTTTTATTTCAGCTCAAAAAATTTTTTTTGAATTTTTTTTATTTAGGGAGAAATTAAAAAGATGCGCATGTATTAGTGAAATTTTCCCCAAACATACCTCCCGCCATTTTAATCGGGGATTTGTTAATCTTTTGTGAAAAAAAAAGAGATGTTGAGGGCCCAAATCTTTAACTTGCAATTTCTTACAGTTAACGTTTTTACTGGCCTAAAGCAGGGTTCTCAAATTGTGTCCGTGGACGTCGGGGGTCCCCAGCAATTTTGTGGGGGTCTGCAATTTCCGTGAAATTTAAAAAGATTTCCTTGCCATAGCGCACCTTTTAAAAGGGGGGCCCAGGGTCGAAAGCCCACCATTTTGGAAAACCTCCAAATCCCCCAACATATTTTTTTTTGATTTTTCTTTTTCGAACAAAAAAATAAATAATTATTGAATAAAAAAATGTATTAATTAATAAAATTAATTAGTAAAAACAAATATAAAAATTATTTTTTGTAATTTAATAGGATTATAACCAATAAAAAAAAACATAAGGCTAGGGGGGTGCCCAGACCCAAGCCTCCTTTTGGCCCCCTGCTTTTACGATTTATGGTTGTGGAAAAATTAAAATATACCCAAGACATATACTAAATTAATTACTGCAAATCACAAAATTAATACAAATAAGCACATTATTTATTTAAAAAAGTATTTTAATTTTTTAATTAAATGTTCACTCTTTTCTTAAAGGAAAAAAAAAAGTAAAAAAAGTCTGTGTATAAGTAGCAGGGGCAGGATTTTTGAAGAACCTTTAAATCACTCAGCCATGTGTTGGGAGTAAAAGGGGAATGTTAAAAATTTTGGGGGTCAGACTGATACATAAAGAGAGGTCGAAAAACGATCGAAAGTTTAAGAACAACCGGCCTAAAAAATGATTTTATATCTCAAGTGTCACTGATTTTTTGTGAGACTCGGAAATGTATAATCAATATAGACTCAGTTTTAAAACTTAATAAAATTTGAATCATCTTCATGGATTTAAAATCATGGAACTAATAATTTCTAAAAGTACCCGACCCAAGTCAATCTTTTTATTTAAATACTTTGATAAATTTTTTTATAATTAAAAGTACTTTAAAAAACTGCGACAGAGCCAAGAGTTTAAAAAATAAATTTTAATTAATAGGGGATTCAAAAAAAGGGCTAAATTTTGGACAGGGAAAAATTTGTTTAATATATAAAGTTTTAAAAATTACTTCGTATTATACCTACCAATAGTGTCAAATCAAAAAAATACCAAAATAATTTTGGGCCCTATAAGGGAAACCCTTTCCCCCTCATTTAAGAACACAGGAATAATAAAATGGTAGCATTTGGCGATACTTTAATTTAATATGTAATTATGAACTTTGATCGAGGGGCGAGTCGGTTTTTCGGCACCAACCCCAAACTTCCACACCACGCGACGGGGGACTTTGACCCGGCTTTTATTCCCGCCAAGTCTTTGGCCCCAGGTTTCAGATCCGACTCTAAACCCCAAACCACAAGTTCTCTTTTTCTCCTCGGCTCTGAGCCTCGTATGGGGAAATTGGAAAAAAATAATAAAACGAAATATATATAAAAAAGTAACGAAACCATGTAATATAAAAAACATTAGGTCCTAAAAAAGTATTTAAATAGTTTTGAAAAATTTTAAAAAAATTTTAATGCAAAGACATTAGGGATTTCTTGGGCCAACAAATGTACCCCCCACCTTGCCCCTTAAAAGTAGATGAGTGAGTGAATTTTAACGTCGCACTGTTTAGCTCACGGGGCTTTTGGCGACGGCCCGTTTTTTGAACCATTCGGACGGGACGACCCTGAGCTGGCACCCCTCCACCACACCACACCAACGGGGGGACTTTTCAGCCTCGACAGTTTTAAACGTCCCGCCCCTTCCCGGGGGGTCTTTGGTGGTACGGGGATTGAACCGTGACAAGGCCAGCCACGATCCGATCCCTTTACTACCCCCCGCGGCCAGAAACGTAGATAGTACATAGCAACGTTGTCAAATACTGCAAAAAAACCCGAACAAATAAATTGCATGACTTACAATCCCCAAAATCAGCTCGACCGACTCCCGCTTTTGAATGAATAAGTAGTTGGTGCCTAGGCTGTACGTGGACGCCGGGTCACATGAAAATGACATTTCTAAAATTCCCATTTATGGGAAAAAACACAACGGGAAATAATTTGATCCATAAAATACTTTATATTTATAAAGACTACGTCGAGAACGAGACGAGGCACGGGTCTAGTTACCCCATGCCTTAAGACGTCCCTGGTGGTATGGTTATTAATTTAAATTTCTGAGTAATTTGACTCTTATTTTTAATTATTTTTTCAATCCATAAATAATTCATAAATCAGTAACTAAAAAACGCTTAATATTTTTGAATTTTTTTAAAAAAAAATTCCAATGGTACTTTAAAATGTAAAGTTTTTATTTGTATAATACATTTTATGAAAATTAAGTTCATTTTTGGCTTAAACAAACATAAACAGTGACTGAAACTCATACATAAACTTTCAACTTCTGCATTAGATTGTCTTTGGGGTTATGATACCGAATGTGTGTGTGCGTAAAATGAACAAAGTAGTAATAGACTGATGTTGTTTGATTTAACTATCTTTGTGAAACTAAATCCGTTTCAACAATCAATCATGAAGATAAAGCAGATGTTTATGTTGAATTGTTTGCCACAGGCAAAACGCTTAACAATTTAAAAATAAAGCATTTTTGAAATGGATATTCTTCGAATGCGCCCTGTTTTTATTGATGAAAAACCCTTTGTAATACCAGTCTCCTTTTCGAGGAAGAAACCGGGGGGTTATTCTGGGAATTTCATTCTAAAAAAACATTTTAAAAACCATTGAAAATATCCCATATATTTTTAACATAAAAAAAAGTAATATAAAAAAAAAAGTAATTCCCGTTAGGTCAACAAAGAAAAATTTTTTTAGTTACTTTTTCTTAAATAGTTACAATTAATACAAATATGTATAGACATATGACAGAATCACAATATTAAGTGTTAAAATAGAAAGTGATTTTCCTTGCAATTTTCCATTTTCCTTTTTAAATAGGGTGTTGGGTTATTATTTTTGATTGTTTATTTTTATTTTTTTAAATTTTAAATTTAAAGGGTTTTAAAATTTGAAAAATTTATTAAATTAATTTTTTAAAAAAGTTTTTTAAAAAAGTATTTGAGCTTGAGTGGATGAGTAAAAAGTATTTTATTAACGATTAAAAAACTTGAACCCTATATATATATATATATATATATATATTAAAGGGGGTTAATAGCAGAAATTTTTAAAAAAAAAAGTGATTTCAGAATTGTGAAATGAAAAATAAATTTATTGCAATTCATTTAGTTTAAAAAGCTATATACACATGTAATTAACAATTGAATGGGCTTAATTTCATGAATTATTATTCGTATTTAGTCTTTTAAATTAAAGGGTAAAAAAAATATATATATATATAAAAACCAAAAAAACTTTAAAACTAAACAGAAAAAATATGATTCTTAAAAAAAAAGTATTTGTTGCTACATCCCCAAAAGGGGTTCCTAGAATCCCATCCCATGTTTTTTTTTTTAAATTTGGGAAAATCCTATTATTTACGTAAAAATTTTCTTTTAATTTTTTTTTAATTTTTTTAATTAATGTTAAATTTTTTCAATAATTAATTTTTTTATTGTTTTGTTCCCAAATGCAAAATAAAAAAAATATGTTTAAAAGGGTTTGGAGCCTGATACCCAAAATGGGGGACTTTTGACCCCGGGCACCCCCTTTAAAAAATTTTTTTCGCTACTGGTGTGCTATACAATTGGTTTCTTATTAAAAAAGGACACAGTACGTTTTGACAAAATCGGTAAAAAACAAATTTAATTTTTTAGCCCAAATTAGTCTTTATAAATTTTTTAACCTCACAAAATTGGAAAACCCCAAAATTTCCAAATTTTTTATAATTTCACGTTCGTTTTATTCCCTCTCTTGGGGAAATCAAAACTTTTTAAAATGACTTATCTCAGAAAGTAAAAAAACTAGTTTGTTTCATTTAAAAATCTAAGGGGTTTTTCTTTTTTCCCAATGCAATTTTTTTTTACCTTTGCTAATAGTACTTGTAACAAAAGTTGGTATGCATTTTTTAATCAAAGCAATATTTAATTTTTTTAAATAAATTTAATCAAATTTTCATTTTTTAAAATTTTTAATAAACATTCATAAAAAAAATTTTGTATGAATCCAAAAGTTAACCAAACCATCCACTTTTTTTTATACATTTTACGTACTTTTAAAACAAAATTTTATGCATGTATTACAATTTTGTAGGGGGGATTTTAAAATCACTGCACAAGTTTTTAAATTTTTTTAAAAAATTACATGGCAGCTTTTATGAAATGTTTCACAAAATCTGAACATGTTCATACATAGGACGCAACCAAACAAATTTTTAAAAAACCAAATTAAAAAAATTTTGCAAATCTCCATTATTTTAAAAATTAATGATAGTAGATTAGCGTTCAAAAACATTGATTTCCATTCCTTCATTCATTCGGAAGTTTTTTTCCCAAGGATAAAAATTCTGTTCCCTTTTTTTTTTTAACTGGGAAAAAAACACATAAATAGCACAACAAAGGCAATCACTTTCGCAACTACACATTTTTTTTAACAAATTTAAGACTTTTTCAAAAAAAACAATTACCCTTTAAAAAAAGTTTTAAAGCAAATTTTCATAATTTTTTGAAATAAATGACCTTTGATTAAGGCAGTTGATCGTTTAAAATAGGAGCTTTATAATTATTATCACCGTCGTTTACAATAAACGTATTTCTTTGAAGTATAAAAATATTACGAGGTTCATCGCCGATAGCTCTTAAATAGCTGAAAAGAGTAATATTAATTAATAATAAAACATTTGAAATAATAAAACTCCATACTTTTTAGGATTACAGAGACCTCTAAACGTTATTCTGATACTTTCCTTAAGAACGAATTTTCATACCACGGCGTTTTTTACGTGTATACATTATCTACCGGGGTTTTAGTATCTTTCTTGTTATTTTATAAATAAATAACAGCATATTTTTATCTGATTATTAATAAAATATTTCCCCTCACAAAGAAATATTTTTTTTGACCTAGTCCCCATTAAAAAATAAGCACCAGAAAAAAAAATGCTTATAAAATTAAATTATGTCCATGTTAATAAAATAAGTTAAATTATTAATAAATAGAGCATATATAATTAATATAATAAATTTAAAATTAGGCCTTTGATATTCAAATACTCAAGCTTTTTAGCTATGATGTTTTAAAATATACCAAAAATTTAAAAAATATGACAAGGGGCTAGGTTTTCCTTTTTACTGGGGACCTAGTCCCCCAAAATTTATAACAAAATTGCACAAAAAAAATTTTTCTCTCAAAAGAAATTTTTTTTTATAATTTTTAGAATCTGTCATTACACTCAAAAAAGGGGGAAAAAAAAAAAAAAAATGTTTTAAAATTAAATTTGTCATGTTAAAATAAATTAAATTGTTAATAAATATCATACAATATAATAAAGTTATCAGCATGACTTTGATATTCAAATGCTCAACCTTTTGAGCTATAATATTGAACAAGGGCCCAAAAATTTAAAAATCATAAAGTGCTAGGGTTTTCCTTTTTACTGGGGAAACCCAGTCCCCAATTGATGATAAAAAATATAGATTATTTTTTCCAAAAAATATTTTTTATGTTTTAAACCCTATTATATATTTGAAAAAGGCAAAAAAATACTTAAAAATTAAATTATGTCCTTATTAAAAAAAAGTTAAATTGTTTAAATGAATATAATATTATATTAAATTTTTCAGCATGCAGGACTTTGTATTCAAATACCAACTTTTGAGCTCGATATTGAAAATATAGGCCAAAAAATTTAAAACTCATAAAATCTAGGGTTTTTTTAACGTGGGGACCTGTCCCCAAAATTGAAAAATCACCAATATTTTTCTCAACGAATATTTTTTTATAATTAGACCATCAGAGTCATGACCCTCGAAAATGAGCAGAAAAATAAACTGTTTATAAAATTAAATTATGTCCATATATATAAACATGTAGGCCTTTGATATTCAAATACTCAAGCTTTTGAGCTATGATATTGAACATATAGGCCAAAATTAATAATCATGACAAGTGCTAGGTTTTCCTTTATACGTGGGAACCTAGTCCCCAAATTGATAACAAAAATTGCTACAAACATATTTTCTCTCTCAAAGAATATTTTTGTTTATAATTTGAGAATCTGTCATTACACTCAAAAATGAGAAGAAAAAAACTGCTTATAAAATTAAATTATGTCTATGGTAATAAAATAAATTAAATTGTTAATAAATAGATCATATACTTAATATAATAATAGTTATCAGCATGTAGGCCTTTGATATTCAAATGCTCAACCTTTTGAGCTATAATATTGAACATAGGCCAAAATTAATAATCATGACAAGTGCTAGGTTTTCCTTTTAAAGTGGGGAAACCCAGTCCCAAATTTATGATAAAAAAAGAAAAGATATATTTTTTTTCTCTCAAAGAATATTTTTTTATGATTTAACCATCAGTTATAGTATTTGAAAATGAGCAAAAAAAACTACTTATAAAATTAAATTATGTCCTTATTAATAAAATAAGTTAAATTGTTAATAAATAGAGCATATAATATGTATATTAATAGTTATCAGCATGCAGGACTTTGATATTCAAATACTCAAGCTTTTGAGCTACGATATTGAACATATAGGCCAAAATTAATACTCATGACAAATACTAGGGTTTTTTTTTATATGGGGCCTGTCCCAAATTTCGAAAAAAATACCCCCTATATTTTCTCTCAAAAGAAAATTTTTTTTAATTGACCATCAGGTCAGACCCCCGAAAAGAGAAAAATAAACTGTTTATAAAATTAAATTATGTCCATATATATAAACATGTAGGCCTTTATATTTAAATACTGCTTTTGAGCTATGATTTGAACATATAGGCCAAAAAAAAATTTACAAGTGCTAGGTTTTCCTTTCGGGGGAAACCCAGTCCCCAAATTGATGACAAAAAAAAAAAATAAGATATATATATATATATATATATATATATATATATATATATTCTCTCAAAGAATATTTTTTATAATTTGACCATCAGTCATAACATTCAAAAATGAGCAAAAAAACTACTTAGAAAATCAAATTATGTCCATATTAATAAAATAAGTTAATTTGTTAAAAAAAAGAACTTATAATTATATATTAATAGTTATCAGCATGTAGGCCTTTGGTATTCAAATACTCGAGCTTTTGAGCTATAATATTGTACCTAGGCCAAAATTAATTTATCATGACAAGTGCTAGGTTTTCCTTAATACGTGAAAATCTAGTCCCCAAATTGATGACAAAAAATAATACAGATGTACATATATTTTTTCAATCAAAGAATATTTTTTTTATAATTTGACTATCAGTCATAGCATTCAAAAATGAGAAAAAAATTGCTTATAAAATTAACTTATGTCCATATTAATAAAATAAGTTAAATTGTTAATAAATAAAGCATGTAGTTAATATATTAATAGTTATCAGCATGTAGGCCTTTGATATTCAAATACCTTAGCTTTTGAGCTATAATATTGAACGTAGGCCAAAATTAATAATCATGACAAGTGCTAGGTTTTCCTGTATATATGGGAACCTAGTCCCCAAATTGATGACAAAAAATTATTTCATGAATTATTATTTTTTTTATACTATATTAAAAATTCTTAATTTTTTTTAAACGTAAAGGGTTTTGAAGCTTTTTACGTTTTGTGAATCCCTTTAGATTCTGTACCTTCCTACATTTGTATAATTGTATAACATACATTTATATACAGCGATAGTGATCCCTTCTCTCACAAGTCTCAATAAAACAATCAGAAATAAATGCGCGTAATGACTGGAATGGAAAGGAGTTCCCTTTCGTACCAGTCTTCTAACACAGTCTTCCCGAAGGTGGCTAGTTCAAACAATCCTGCGCCAACCAGGCCAAGGTCACCATGGGTCACTCATACCCAAAGAGGTCTTAAGGCATAGGCCAACTGGGCCACAACGGAAGCCTCTTGTCTCGTTCTCGACTCAACCTGAATAAGATCATGATTCGAATAATTTCAACAGTGAAATGTTTTTCCTGTTATATTCTCCAAAAAACTGGGAATTTCGGACAATATGTCAACTGGCTACATGATAAGTATCTACGCGCGAAAGGAAGATTTTAAGATTTATTTTTGGAGGAATTCATGAAAATGGAACGTGGCTAAGAAGATCAAATTTCCAGATCTATCAATCATACAAAGAATCTGACATAGTTAACTTCAAAATACAACGAATTAAATGGGCAGGTCCCGTTGTCAGAATGAATGAAGACCGCACCACTAAAAAAAGTCTTCAATGCCCAACCAATTGGCACACGAAGAAAGAGCAGGTCAAATCTTGGATGGATTGATGGTCTAAAAAATAAGATCTCCTAGTTTTGAGAACTAAGAATTAAAGTACACTAGCAGGAAGAAGGCTGACCTGGAAAAGGCTTCT
The DNA here is from genome assembly GCA_019973955.1 of Trichonephila inaurata madagascariensis. Lineage (NCBI taxonomy): Eukaryota > Metazoa > Arthropoda > Arachnida > Araneae > Nephilidae > Trichonephila > Trichonephila inaurata. The sequence goes on from BMAV01018491.1 coordinate 11,376, forward strand.
TGGGAAGGCCAAGGCCCACCCTGGGTTGTCGAGCCATTAAGGAAGGAAGGATGTCAACTGGCTACATGTGATGACCATCTTTTGTGTCTAGGCCTAAACCTACCACCATACACCATCATTACTTATTCAGTCAAAAGGTGCCAGCAGGGCCGGCTCTAGCAATTTTGCTGCCCCGGACAAAAATGGAAATTGCCACCCTCTCTTTCTCTAAAGCAAAAAATTATAATTAAAAAAGATAAATTGTTCACATAAATACGCAAGTATAAAACTTGAATAATTCCAGCAAACAAAAAGACAGCATAACAATATCTATCTATGTATAACAATTATTATTACTTTTTAAAGTCTTAAAAAATTCAAAATAATTCGAAATTAAGGATATAATTGCTTGCTATTATTTCAAACGAGTAAAATGTAAGAGAAGGAATCGTCCATTTCAGCAGGCCAATTTCTTCGAAAAATAGTCTATTGATGGTTGGGATTACAAGTGTTTGTTTTAACGAAAAGTAACTACACTCAAAATAAAACATTTCTTGTGGTTCTCTATCTACCAAAACCTCTTATTGCCCCTGTCTCCTTTTGGATAGCTGACACCGGACATCGTAAGGGTGAAAGGAATGTCCGTTGTGACCTCACTCCGGGACGGGGAGAAAGTTACTAGAGAAAGATGTGTAAACATATTAAATTTGATGATTTAACGTATTCTCCCGCCTCCAATCCTTCGAGTTTCAACATAAAAGAAAACTGTCATTAAACATACAGAGTACAAATACATCTAATTTTTTTGTAACAAAAAAAAAGTATATATATATTTAAATTTCGATTCAAATGCCGCCCTTAAAATTTGCCGCCCCGGACAGGGATCCGGTTTGTCCGGCCCTACAGCCGCCCCTGGTGCCAGCCGGTCGAGTCAGTGTGCGATTGTAATTCATGCAGATTTATTTGTTTTGGGTTATTGTTTGTACGAGTATTTGACAAGGTATGCTATGTATTGTCTACTCTTAAGGCTCATAGGTGGATTCTACATTAGTGTAGGGGCTCAGGGCCTGATTTAGTGTAGGGGCCCAGGACCTCAAGAATTTTTAAGATGTCCCTTCTCATACCTCGTCACCCAACCACATCTGCGATTCCTTTTCATCTAACGAGGGCATTTAACACCCAGAAGTGGACAGTTCAAATTACTCTGCCCCAAAGTCACCATGAATCATCCTACCCTCCTTCAACAACAAATTACAGGCGAATTAATGACCCAGGAATTGAACACTAGATGGCAGCACAGACTAATGTTGTTACTAGTTATGGGGCAATAAA
>BMAV01018492.1:0-43022 GCA_019973955.1 Trichonephila inaurata madagascariensis
GATTTTAGGGTTTTAAATATTAATACTTAAATATATATATATATATATTTTTTTAAAAAACTTTTTTCTTGCTTTGGTATGACTATTTCATTGAATTAGTAATTTGAAGGGGAATGAGCCCCAAACTGTTTTGGGGGAGATTATTTCAAAAGCAATCTCACAACTTTTTTATTCATTATTTTTTTTTAAACCCAAAATTTCGTGTCAGATTCTTACATTAATATTTTTTATATTTATAACATTAATACAGCAACTCCATAAACAAGAAATCGGTTATACAAGTAAAATCTCTTCAATATAATAATTAATATTTTTAGCGTACGTACTTGTTACTTCAACAGTAAATAAATTTTCAAGTATTTATATAGTATATTAATATCTAAGTATCTTTTAGTAGCAACATTAGAGGAAAAACTGATTCATCTTCAAATGATTAAATTTCAAACTCATGTGAGTCAGTAAAAGGAACATTAATTTTTGATGTGAATTTTTTTTTTTCGAGATTTTTAATTGTAACATTTTTTCTATGTCGCTAACAATTCTTACCTCTAGTCCAGTGTTTCTCAAACTGTGGGGCGTGCCCCCCTGGGGGGGCGATAACCCTTCAAGGGGGGGGGCGAGCATATCGAAAATAAAAGGTTAAAAAAAATTAATTTACGGAATAAAAAAAAATACTTTCTGATAAAATAAAAATACAGATTTACATTGATATGATTTATTTATATCATCGGTGAAAAAAATAAAAAAAAAATTTTTTTTGAACGCTCATTAGCTATCTTTGATCCTATAACTAAAAAAAAAAAAATATTTTGTTTGCTTTACTGTAATCCACGATGAGAGATTTTTTTATTACGTTTCTTTTTAACCTAAAAATATTACTTTTCTGGCTTTCGTTAAGGGTTAAGTTCCCCAAGGGAAGTTGTAAATTATATAATTCTTTTTTTTTTTTCACAATGTGAGGTTTTTATGATACATGGATAAGCATATTGACATTTTGAAGGGTTAATTGAAATTTATTTTTATGGTATACTAAAATATAATACAAAATCGTTAATTCTGGGGAAAAATGTTCATTTTTTTTTCCCAAAAAGAGGGAAAACCCCTAATATGACAGTCTTAATAGGGCTAAAATGAATTGATAACATATCTCCTTTCTTGGGGTGGCAAACGTTTTATTTGAATCTTAAGGTACTTTTTTAGACCGAGTTCGCACGAACACTATTTTTTAAAAATATTTTCTTGAACATCTGTATTTTCCCTAAATCTTATGGTTTTTTAAATTTTGATTTGTACGGTTTGGTTTTTTAAATGTAAATGACAGAATATTAAAAATTGGGGTCTGGATCTCTCTGAAAGGGAAAAGAAGCTGATAAAACAAAGGGGAAAACTTGCTGAAAATAATATTTAAACATGTTAAAAAGTAAATTTGAGAAAAACAATAAACATAAATTAAGGAAAATTTTCAAAGCTACATTAAAAACTTTACCAAGAAAATATGAAGCCATAAGTGTCCCAAAAAAGCACTTCCCCCCTGTCAAAAAACACAAGCAAAAAAAGTTCAACAGGATTTTGTCGATCTAAAAAGGGCATTAAAATTTCAATAACGTAACAAAATGTGACAGTTTTTGCCAAATAACTTTCCTGTAATGTTAGCAAAAAATGTCTGTGATTTGTTTCCTATTGGTCACCATTTAGAACAATTTAGTTCATTTTATCGGACATTTTCTCAAATTATGAAAGACAAATAGAAAAAAACCTTTAAATAGGTAAGTATATTTTCTGTTAGTTAAATTATTCACTGAAATTGTGATTTTTTTTTTATTTGAAAATAATTAAAAAAAAAATTGGGGTTGAACGTCATCATGTTAGCAAAAAAGAAAATTTGTCAAAACCCCCTTTAAAATTAAAAAACAGTATTTAATACTTCATATTTACAAAAAAGTCAATAAATATGAACCGGGCGGACCGTCTATTTCTCGGGGTTCAATCCTTTTTCCCAAAGGCCTCGACAATCCCTTGCTTTTCCCGGGGTCCTCTCCCGTTTACTCCATCAGGGCTCTACCTCTTTGTTTCCATCAGGGCTCTTCTCTCTCCTCCCCGGTTTCTTCCCTCGCCTCCTCCTCAAAAATTTCCCTTTTAAACACCACGGGCGGGGCCCCCCCCCCCCCTCGTCTTTCCCCATTGGCAGGCCAAAAAGGTCTGCCCCTTTTCCCGCCTTTTCGTCTCCCATTTGGCGGGAAAAAAAACACATTCCTCGTCTGTCTGGAATCCAGGGATAATTCTCATCCAACTTCGAAAATTCCCTTCATTTACCAACTACCTCATAGCCCTATTCTCTCGGCACCGCTTTCATAAGGCTTCGCCTTACGTCAACCTATTGTCACCCCGGGATTCTTTAGCCATTGAAAATTCAGACCCGATGTCTGGGGCTTGTCCCAGTCAGTCAATACACAATGACCCCATAGCCACGTGCTCTTGTCACCCAACGTCTGTTTGGGGGCCCTAAAACTTCAGATGAATAGATGGGTGAGTTCACCCCCCTCAAAGTCACAACTCCTTCCCCTGAAAAGGTCCATTTCCTGGACCGCTCTGGCCTCACTAGTTCAATTCTTAACATTTCCGCCAAAGGTTGTCTTATCAATGAGACGACCAGGACACAATCAAGTAACCCAAAACCATCAAAAATAAAATAAATAAATAAATCAAAAATTTTATAAAAAATTCCTTTACAACTGAAACTTAAATCCCAAATCTTGGATTCTTTTTTTCCCTTTTTTGTAAGTTACCACACCTTAAATTTTCAGGGTTTAAAAAAAAGTTAAATCAAATCATCATATTTCACTAATTCTAATACATCAAATCGCTCAATCAATTGTGTTAAACATCTGTGAGTATTCACCTTACTAAGAGATACAAAAGATTTTCAATAACACATAATATCCTTCCACCTTACACACACAAAACACTCATACTCCTACAGATATTAATTCACACCTAGCACAAATCCAAAGAATTGCTTATTTCCATTTTCTAATTCCAACGATATTAAATAAACAAAATAAACACCTATAAATTCGAAGCTTTGCAAATAACATTAAAACAATTTTTTTTTAATTAAGAAGTTTAAATCAAGACCTTCTAAATTAAGTTAAATTTTGGCTGTCGGTAGGCATTTTCACAACAATTATGACAAGTTATACACAATACATGGTATTGTCTTCCATTACGTTAGTTATGGGCACTTTAATTGGGAATATAATTTATAAACCTAATTAGCTCATGCAATGAGTTTACTAAATCAATATGTACACGGAACAAACTTTCCCACGGCTCTAATTTACCTTTTGTCGATCTGACTTCCGATCTTACCCTACTCAACCACTTTAATATAAAGTTAAGCTGCTTCACACGATTTTTCCAAATCTGCATCAGTATGTCTATATCGACCATTCGTGATACATCAATCTGCTCTAACCATCTCTTAACCTGTATCGTTAAATTACATCCATAAGAAGAAGCACATACAAACTTAAACCTCACTTTCTTAACCCGCGGTCACTCGCGGGGTGTTCTGTACACCCCAGCAACAAGAAAAATGTTGTTCAGAAAAAAGAATGTTCAGAACCACGATTTTTTCTGTAGCTGCACATTTTAGGTCATTGAACCTTCAGGCCTGATGCAATCCCTCTTTCTCGAACGATTGGAATGTAATGGCCTTCAAAAGTTTATCTGGGGGCTGAGAACTCCCGCGAGAAGTTGAGCATTAGTATACAGTCTGCTCTGAATGTTTGGAAAATGATTAAAATATTATTTTTCTACTTTCTACTATCATTATCTCATTAATTACGAAGTATATTTATTACTGGTATATACGTTTTACTGGTTTATGAAAAATATAAAATTATGTGTTTTAAAATGAAAATTTTGTATGTTTAGTTTAAATTAATGTTAGTCTCATTTGTATGCAATAAGTTTAATAATTTTATTTGTATAATACAAAAAGACATCTTGTACTTTATAAATATGTAGCATAATGACTTAATTTTATTTTCATAATTAAACACACGTGTTAAAAGTTTGGCGTGTTCTCTACACCCCGCGAGTAACGACGGTAGCAAAAACAGGCGCGAGTGACCGAGGGTTAATAATGTGCATGCCAAATGGCATAACGCATGCGGCATACTTCGGATAACTCATCATGAGAACAACGAAAATACCACTTCCACAAATCCAGTACAGTGACCCACGATACCGCGCTATTCTTTTCTACAAAACCTTCCATTTTTAACAAAAGATAAATCTCGGCTCGCGTCACCTGGTTCAAATTCCTAAGCCTTATACATTTAATACGTGGATAAGGGTATCGGCTCACTCTTCCTAACCAAACAACGGGCAGAGTACGGTTGGACTGCCCCATCCCGTTCACACCTAAATCGAAAGATACTCTGTATCCTCTCGTAGCGAATTAATTAACATCTGGGATGTACAACATGTTTTGATTTTAAACGGCTTTCCCGTATTTAAACTAATATCCTTCTTCCTTAAAGAAATCATCCCAGGATATGAATGAAACCCTTCTTTCTTTTTAGTGTTAATCATTCTTAAATAGTTACTTCGATCAGGCGGTAATCTAAAATACAGTTGACTTTCCCTTAAAACACCCTGAAAGTTAAAACCCATAAATAGCTTTACCGAATACAGAATTTCAGAATCTTTCACTATTCCCTCCGAGCTATTCTTCCTAACCAAATTTGCCAAATTCGGGGCTTCCTACGGTAATATTTTATTAAATTAAGACGATAAATGGTACTGCGATCTCTTTTTCCGGGTAAATCTATCTCGAAATTAAATTCTGAGCTAAAACTAGACCTATTATCCGTCTCTAAACTGTTCCTATCAATCTCTTTTGGTTTTGAAGAGGCAACGCATTGTTAACTCACCTCTCAAACCCCCCCCATAAACTTTACACGTGTTTCCTTTTCCTCCATTTAACTGCCCTGCTATCTTAGCCATAATATGATTTCGAAAACCTTCACGATTCACTGTTAACTGCTGTTCACCACCCGTTAACGTCATACTGGTATCTTCTTTACATCGCATGCATTTTCACAACTCAAAATTTCAGGGTTCACTATTCCCTTATCTTCTATCAATTCTAAAGAATCAGCTCCTATTTCATCAGAATTTATTACCCGCTTTGCAAACAAAGCGATTGCTTTAACACTTTTTTCACCTGCAAATGGCCCCACTTCCCTTACACAATGACCAATTCTATCCAAATTGATTTCTTTTCCTTTTTCAACCATAAACCTGTTATTCTCTTCTGTTCCTATCCCTCTTACTTCAGACGGGGGGAAAACGTTCGTCCTTCTCACTGGGGGGAACAATTCTCATTTACAAAATCACCAGACATGGCGTTCTCCACGCTTTTATTAACTACCTGGTTAACTAACGGCCTACACTTATTAACCGGTTCACTAATTTCTGCGGTACGTTTTCCTGACAAACAATAAACATTTGTGAGATTAATAATCCTATTCCCTGACTTCAATTCATTTTCCTTTAACTTATTTCTGAATTGTGCTCTTAGTCTTTCTAACTCAAATTCTCTAGCTAGTCTACGCTTCTCGAATTCCTTAATTTCCCGTTTTTCACGTTCTTCACGTTCGTTAATTTCCCGTTTTTCACGTTCTTCGCGTTCCTTAATTTCCCGTTTTTCATCCAAAATACCCTCTAACAAATATTTAGCTACTTCATCATTATAGTATTTACTTTGACAAATTCTCTTATTAATTTCCATCTTAGGTAAAGTAATATCAACTTCTACCCCTAATTCTTTTGCAACTTCTAACTTTACGTCTTTTCTTTCGCTTAACAGAAACGCCATAATGCACTAATACACACAAAACCAAATCTAAATTTAATCGTTACAAAAATTATACACAGACTCAAGGTAAACCAACAATACACTAGAGACTTAGACTTAACTATATTTTACAAATGTGCGCAAATCTAAAACCAACACAATAACCTACACACTGTACCTCAGCGCTACAAGTATAACTACTGTATACTAACTTTCACAAATCTAAAACCTCAACAATATTCTACACAATATTGTCCGAACACAACAAGTATAACTACTGTATACCAAATTTCACAAATCTATAACCTCAACAATATCCTACACAATATTGTACCAACACAACAAGTATAACAACTGTATACTAAATTTCATAACTCAAATAAAAATACTAATATCGCACATTTATACACTTCATACAAAACTCAAAAATCTTTCTAGTCTCTTATTGTTTACTAAATTTACCTAGTCTTTTATATTCCTTATCTCAAAATTTTACATACAAAAAACAATACTCAGTTGCTGTCCCGAAAATAATCTCAAAGAAAAGACTCCCCTTTAAAAAATTTGGGGGCGTGACATTAGGAACACTCCGGGAACTCCTTTAAACACAAAATCACTTCATAAAAACCACACGCCTCACAAACAGGCAGGAACTCGTGACGTCTTGACACTCGGAACACTTGAAAAACGTCCCTCAAAACAAGCGATCAAACAGGTCCTTTTAAATCATCATTGATTCATCAAGCAGGAACAGGAGACACTTGTATCTGGCTCTTCTCACAGCTGGGGACTCCAGGAAAACATCTCATAGCAGGATATTCCAAAAATCAGGCGAGCACGCTTCATCACTAGCAGGAACAGAAACCTCTTGAAGTCGGCGCTCCCAAAATCAGGCGGGCATTAAAATTCTCTCATCACATTCGCACACGGCTGGCCGTTTTTCTCTATTTTCCATAAAACTAAAGATTCGGGCATCTATTTACTCAAATACCGGATCTACACCGCTGCCACCAATTTAATATATATATATATATATAGCTGTAACATCGTCAGTAGTTTGTGACATAGCCATCTGTCGATAGCTATGACGTGGTGGGTCCGCGTAAGTTAGAGGTGTGGGATTATCGGAAGGATGAGACATTTTATAATTCTTAATACAACTTTTATTAAGAATATAACAAATTACTTCTATATAATGAACAACTTATCTAAGTGAGGAATAAACCACAAAGTAGGCCGAATATTTAAGTCAGATCGACAACTAGATCACTTATCCTAAATATAATTGATTATCTGCCTAATCTCGCTTTCATATTATACTATCGTTTAGAAAGTAACCCTCTACCTTGGTTGAAGACTCATCTATTCTGCTACTTGTAGATAGATGGATGTACTAATATATAATTACTCCTCCTTATAAAATATTATTATCGAAGGTGGGCGTTTCCTTCTTCCTTGAGTAGGCCGTCCTAAACACTTTTTCCGAACTGTTCACTAAGCTTTCTCTAAGATTGCCATCCCTCTCCCAAACTTTCTATCCTTTTAAAGTATATCTTATTTGCATTGTTTTCTTTGTTTTCCTCTTGGTATTGGGTTGGAAAAGTTTTGCCTTAATCGTGGCCGTCAAAAAACGTAGGACTTATGTTAGAAGAAGAACGCGAGAGATGTCGCAACCCTCGAAGAAGAAAAACGTGATTTATTTAAGGGGTTTTCAATGCCCTTAATAAATTCGTGCCTAAATTTTATTTCTGAATCTCTTCGTTTTCAAGTTTTATTTAAATTTTTTAAATTTGAATCCTCAATTTAACTCTATAATTTCCCAAAATTTATCTTGACTTTAATTTTCATTATTCATCGTATAATTAAATTTAATATTCAACAATTTTAAATTTAAATCGTGACAGATACACAATAAATTTTTTCTCCATTAACTAGGCCAACATTAATAATTGTTGTTTAATAATGGTCTATTCTCATTTTTTACATATATCTTAACTCTATATTTAAAGTACTAAATATTGATCCAGATTTTCTACTAAATTTTCCGGGTGCGCAGACCTAACTCTGCACCCGGAAAAAAACCCCATTCCATAAGAGTGGGATTTGGGTCCACTGCTCCGTGTTGAGGTACATTTCAGTATTGAACACTACTTTCAGGGTCTTCCCCCCAAAAAAAAACTCTCAAGTTACTTTGTCAAATCTATGTTTACATAATCCCAATAAGTTTCAAAATTTTTTATCATTATATATCATTTGTAAATAAATAAACTTTCAATTCCACCCCCTTTTTGGTTCCAAAAAACCCCAATGAGCCGGGCCCCGTTAATATTATTGTTGTGCCCGACTCGCCGCTTTTCCCCTGAACCAGATGCATCATAATCGGAACAATACAACAACATATAAAACATAAAAATTATACAATTACAAACTTTTTTCAATAAACCCTTAAAAAAAAAACCCAAAGGTTGTATCTAGGGAAGTCTAATGAAAAAAACAATCGAATTACAATTGTTTTCTCCATTATTAAAAAAAAAAAAATTTTACAAGTAAAAAGTTCAAAAAAATATACACTCATTGAGTGTCAATTTTTTGTTGGATTATAATTTTTAAACCCGCCGGCTTCCTTTTTTTGCAATAATTCTTCCGACCCTTTTGGAAAGATCAAAAAAATGAACAATACAACCTGTTTTTTTATTATCCCCAACAAGACGTCAATGACGAGGTACTACCGCTGTTTTTTCCTCTTCTCCTTTCCCTTGGCTGCCGGGAATTCTTTATGTTCCGCTGGGGGCTTGTAGTCTCCTTGTGTTTTCCTTGCTTGTCTTGTTGTTTCCTGGCTTGTGGGGACTCCTGATATTTTCTCGGCGGGGCCCGCGGTTGTCGTCGGTCCATCTTGAACTTCAGTTGTCCGTCTTGTTCTTTTTCCTCCTTATATAAATATTGGGATGACAGTGGCTTTTTTAATAGGGGGGGTCCCTTTCTCGCCACTTTCTCTGTGGTCCCCCCCCGATCATACGCCCTTTTTCTTCCCTTGTAGCCTTTCTTTTTTTTTTTTCTGTCTTTTTGTAAATGAACGGGGAAGGACTGCCCAGGATCTGCGCTTATCGGTCGTATTGTTTTTTCTTATATTGTTTTGATTAGATTTACCCCTTTTTTTTCCTCTAACTCACGTTTCACCGCAGATTTTTTTTCCCTGTGTGACTCATTTGATCTTTGATGACTTTTTCCCAAACTACTCGTTTCCGACGTGAACAATATTTTGGGGGTTCCTTTTCCCTAATTTGACCTCGTCACATTTCCATGACGATATATTTTTTTTGAAGAACGTTAACCGTTAATATTTTTCCCTGATTTCCATTTACAATATTTTTTATTTTTTACTTCTAATACTCTATAGGGTCCTTCAAATTTTTGTTTAAATTTTGGGAACAGATTTTATTATCTGAACTTAAAGGGTGTGTCCTAATCAGCCCAATCTTTTTTAAAATTTGTATATCTCGTCTTCGTCTATTATAATATCTTTTTTTCCGCTTGTTTTTCGTACTTATTCCAAAAAAAAAAGTTTTTTTGATGTTTCTAATTTTGTAATTTCCCGATCCATCTAAATCATTACTAATTTTGAAATGGGGTAATAAATTTTTTCGACCCAAAAATAATTTCAAGGTGTTTTTCCCCCGTTGTTTCCCCCGCCTACGAATAGCGAAAACAAACGCACGTAAATTGATCCCAAGTATCGTGTTGATCATTAACATAATTTAATCTTTTGCACTATATTCGATTAACCGTTCAGTCCGTTTGTTGGGGCCTATATAAACAGTCTTCACGCCTTATGCCTAATCTTTACTTAAATGTTCAAAATTTGGGATAAAAATTTGGGGGACCGTTATCACTTATTAATTTTATTGGATCAAAAAATTATAAAGTTAAAAAAAAAAATATCCGCTATTATACAGCCGGGCCCTTTTTTAAGAGGTATATTTCAGCCCTTTTTCGAAATGATCGTTTTTTCTGAAATATAGCGATTACGTCTTATTCTCGATATAGGATACGGCCTAACAAATCAAAGTCACTATCTCATTTGGATAATTTGATATAATTGGATTTAATCGACCAGCTGGTAACGCGTTTTTATAGTTATTAACTTGGCACAAAGGGATGTGGACATATTGATGAATGTTTCTCATAACGGGGAAAAAAAAAAACGTCCCCAATTTTTTGATACGTTTTAAACTACCCAAATGTCCTGCAATTGGCTTGGTAAATTTTCTCATTATTTCATTCAAAAAACTTTTTGGAAGTATCCCCCTTTTACCAAGACGGCGGTTTTGCATAAAATAACAACCTTAATTAGACCGAAATCGTTTACCAATTTACAACGTTGCATTAAAGAGTTATCTTCCGGGTTTCTAAATATCTATAGATATGACCAATTTGGGTCCTGTTTTTTTATTGTTATTAACTGTTCCCCCGAAAGGGGTACTAAGTTCTGTTTTGAAAATTTTCTCCATTATACTTTCCACAGGATTCCTTTTATATATATCTACCGCATTTTTAGTTCCCCGGTCATGTTCCCATTCTATATTAAATTCCCAATTTGAGTCCCATCTGATCATCCTACCACAAATTTTTCCATGGGTTTGGCGTGTTAAGGCAGCGTGATCTGTAAAACTTTAATTGGCATCTTTCCTAAATAGTTCGGGAATTTTTTCAAAGCCCCTAAAGCCGACATTTCTTTCGGGTTCTATAACCTCTCTGCGTTGTTTTTGAGTACGGGAAACAAATATAACGGGTCTGTGTTCCTGATTACACTGCTCCCCCAAACAATTCAACTGGCATCTGTAAAAAAACTCGAATGGGTTTGGAAAATTTGGAAATTTAAAATGGCGCCTTTGTTACGGCGGACCTGAATGCCTTTTTCAGTGGGCCAGACGAATTTTTTTAATTTTTGTTTAAGATTATAAAAGGGGGTCCCCAAAGATCAGCATAATTTTTTTAAAAAATTTTGCACCACTGAGACATCCCCAAAAACATGGACACCCTTTTGAGTTGGGGGGGTTTCATCTCTAGTATGGGAAACCCTTTTTCCCTTTGTTTTTATTCCTTTTTACTAATAATTAATCCTAAATACTTCAATTCATCGCACCCAAATTTACATTTTCTTTTTTTAAGTCAATCCTGCATCTTGAAAACGAAAAACTTTCCTTAAATGTTCAAATGGTAGGAATGATGGAACGTTATTATAACGTCATCCATATATTTAAACTTCCCTATCACTCTTTTTGGATTAAGTCAATTGCCTTTTAAATTGGGGGGCTGCCCCTGATAAACCGAAGGCATCCGCTTGAAAGCATAAGTGCCACACTACGAATGCGGGCTTTACAATATCACTGGGGGTTTTCTGCCATTTGAAAGTATCCATTTTAGATCAAAAATGACATTATTGTTGTATAGGGGATGTTCGTTATTAAATCACCTATTAACGGTAAAAATTTCGCGGATACTTTGTGATCAATTTAGTTTTCTATAGTCACCGCAAATCTTTTGCTTCTGGGTTATCCCCGGGGGTAACCATTATTTTTTTTCAAAACCAATTGGCAGGGGGTTGTTTGGGAAAAATCGTTTCCTCTCGTAACTTTTTTTTATGTGAAAAACAATTTCTTGTTTCTCCCGTCATATCTGTATGGGGTGGAAACTACTGGTGGATTATCTCCGTGTCAATTTCATTATAAAACATGAGTAAGACCGGTTTGTCTGAGAATAATCCCCTTTAAAAATACAAACAAACTTTTATTTTTTTTTTTTCTCCTCCCTTTTGTTTGACAAATCTTTTCAACATTTTCCTCTTCAATTGATTCAACCATATTTATTTGAGAATCGGGAATTTTTTAACGATTTTTGATCAAAATCTAAAACGATCCTTGATCCACTTATAAAATCAACACCTAGAATACATTTTTCCCAAAAACCGTCAAATGAAAAGAAAAGGGTTTAAAAAGTCGATGCGTAAAATTTAATTTATATGGACGCCCCGGGAACCCCTCGGTTTTTACTCAAAAAAGTTTTTCTTTTTTCCCCCATTTTTTAGGGATGGCCCTTTAAAATTTTTTAAAAAATCCAATCTCCCTGATATCATTCGGGAAAAAATTTTCCCCCGCCCCTTTTTAAGTCTTTTAAAATTAATTCCCCCCCCTTTTTCCGAAATTTTTTCCCCCCTTTTCTGCCCCTTTAAAAAACATTTTGAAATTTTCCTTTTTTGAACCCTATACCTTTGAAAATATTTCTAATCATTTTTGGGCCATTTTTCTTTCGCCAACTAAACCTAAACTCCGTTTCTGCGATTAGCCTCAAAATTAGCATCATCAATCCTTTTTTTTTTATAATTATTTTTACTATACACGATAAAAATCACAATTCCAGTGAATAATTTAATTAAAAGAAAATATACTTACCTACTTTCAAGGACTTTGTATTTTTTTTTGTATTTGAGAAAAATAATAAAACAAAAAATTTCCCCAAAAGTGGTGACCTTAAAAAAAGAACATAAATCACAGACACTTTTCACTAATAAAAAAAAAGGTTATTTAAAACAAAACTGTCATATTTTGCTCACGTTATTGAAATTTTTGTGTTTTTTGATGATCTACAAAGGGGCATGTTGAACCTTTTTTTTGCTTGTGTTTTTTGGAAGGGAAAGTTACTTTTATGGCTTCATAGCTTTCTTGATAGAGTTCTTTAGGCAGCATTTGAAAATTTCTATTCAACTCAAGCGCCTGTCTATCCTTTCTCATATTTACTTTCGCTATCAGATTAGTATCAAATTTCATCAGGTTCTTCAATTTTTTAATCAGTTTCAATTTCCTTCAATAGAGATCACAGATGCCCATTTTTTTTTTATTCTGCTCATTTACTTTATAAAACCAAAATTTGTCTACAACACAGCAATCAAAACCCCAAAAATTTTCATAGGGGGAAAGTATAGCATATTCTAGAAAATTTTTGAACAAAAATGGTCGTGTAGGGGAACTCGATCAAAAAAAGTACCGTTGTAAAAACGTTTGCCACTCTCAAAAAAAGGCATACATGTGACAAATTTATTTTGTTCCCCTTAAACTGTCTACTAATAGGAGAATACTGTCAAAGGGCACTGTTAACGAATAAAAAAAGTTTTTCCAAATTAACAATTTCGTGACCGGGTGATTCAGCGCCTCATGCGACCCCCAATGTAAATTTTGTATTCGGTACGAAAAAATCGATGTCAGTTCTAGAAAAAAAAATTGTGTAAAACGTTTTCATTAGCATTATATGTTTCAGAATACTCAAAAATTACATCTTTACCAAATAATCCTTCAAAAATGCTCAATATTGCTTATCCCTTTATCATAAAACTCATTCAAATGGGAAAAAGCAACAGAAAAATTATTTACAAGTTTCCCAAAAGAAAAAAAGACTGGTTAAACATACCGTAAATTTGAAGGTCAAAAAAGATTATAATCAAAAAAATATCTTTCGGTTAACAAAAAAATAAAAAAACTCTCATCTGGGGTTACAAAAAATAAAATGTCTTTTTTTTTTGGTTTTTGGATCAATTCTTAATACAACTTTTTATTAAGAATATAATATATATATAATGAACAACTTATACTAGAGTGAGAATAGCCACAAGTAGGCCGAATATTTAAGTCCGAGATCGCACAACTAGATCACTTATCCTAAATATAATTGATTATCTGCCTAATCTCGCTTTCTATATTATACTATCTCAGCAGAAAGTAACCCTCCTACCTTGATTGAAGACTCATCTATTCTGCTACTTGTAGATAGATGGATGTACTCATATATAATTACTCCTCATATAAATATTATTATCGAGGTGGGCGTTTCAGCCTAGCCTTCCTTTGCAGGTAGGCCGTCTAAACACTTTTCGAACTGTGGTAATTTCCACATAAACTTTCTCTAAGATTGCCATCCCTCTCCACCAAACTTTCTATCCTTTTTAGTATATCTTATTTGCATTTGTTGCTTTGTTTTTCCTCTTGGTATTGGGTTGGAAAAGTTTTTGCCATTAATCATTGGCCAAATCAAGAATGTAGGAGTTATGTTAGAAGAAGAACGCGAGAGATGTCTAGCCCCTCCAAAGAGGAAAAACGTGATTTATTTAAGGGTTCTCAATGCCCTCAATGAAGTGCGTGCCTAAATTTTTATTTCTGAATCTCTTTACGTTTTTCTAAGTTTATTTAAGAATTTTTAACACAGATCATCCAATTTAACTTCCTAAAATTTCAATATTTATCACCGGCTTTAATTTTTCATTATTCATCGTATAATTAAAATTTAATACTCAAGCAATTTTAAATTTAAACTCGTGGCAGATACACAATAAATTTTACTCCATTAACTAGGCCAACATTAATAATTATTTGTTTAATAGTAGTCTATTATCACTTTTTTTACATATACTTAACTCTATATTTAAAGTAACTTAAATATTGATACTTAGACCTTCTCGAATTTTTTCCTGGGTGCGCAGACCCTAACTCTGCATCTGGACAAACATTCCATAGGGGCTTCAGGATTTCGGCTTCACTGCTCTAAAATGTATAGGCTACATTTCAGCTATTAAACACTCTTTCAGGGTCTGTCACCCCTGGAAATGCAAAACTCTCTAAATTCCTTTGTCAAATCTATGTTTTACATAATGCCAATAAGTTTCACAATTTTATGCATTATATATCATTTGTAAATCACAATAAACTTTCATTTCCACCTCGCATCTAGTTCCATAAAACTCCCCAATGAGCCGCGCAGCCTCGATTTGAAATATATTATTTATTTAGTGCCCTGACTGCGCCGCGTTTCCCTAGACAGATGCATCAAAATGCGGAACAATACAACAACATATATATACATACATATACAATTACAAACATTTTTCAATAAGCCATGAAACAAATAGCCAAAGGAATTGTCGCATCTCACGAAGTCATACATCAAGGCAAAACAAATGTACAGTTAATTTAATTTCTCCAAAGAGAAAAAAAATTTTAACAAGTCAAAGGGTTTAAAAATAAATATACACTCATTGTAGTGTCGAACTTTTGCTTGATTATAACTTTTAAACAGCGCCTGAGACTTCGCCCCTGCTTTGCAATAATTCTTCCGACCACTTATTTGGAAAGATCATAAAAAATGGGAAACAATACAACCTGATTTTTAGTCCCCACACAAGACGTCAATGACGAGGAGTACTACCACTGTTCTTTCCTCTTCTTCTCATTTCCTTGGCTGCACTGGAATTCTTTTATGTTGCCTGCTGTAGGGCTTGTAGTCTCCTTGTCAGTTTCCTTGCTTGTCTTATTTGTTTCCTTGGCTTATCCGAGGAAGGCTCCTGATCTTTTCTCAGGCGTATTGTACAGGGTTGTACGTCAGTCCATCATGAACTTCAGTTGTCTCCGTCTTGTTCTTTTCCTACTTATATAAATAGTACTGGATGACAGTGAGGGTCTTTTGATAATATTATTGCGTCCCTTTCTCAGCCACTTTCTCTGTGGGTCACTTGCCCCGATCCATACGACCTTTTCATTCCTTAGCTAGCCCTTTCTCTTTTTATTTTTCTGTCATTTTTATAAATGAACTAGGAAGCGATCGACCAGTGATCTGCGCTTATCAGTCCTATCTGTGTTTTCTTATATTGTTTTGAGTTAAGGTTATCCCTTCTTCCTCTAACTCACATTTCACCGCAGATCTTTTTTCCCATGAGTGTGAGAGCTCATTTGATCTTTGATGTACATTTTTTCCGAACTACTCGTTTCACTGACGTGAACTAATACTATCTATGGGTTACCTGTTCCTAACTCGACCTCATCACATTTCCTATGACGATATATTCTTATTTGATCAACGTTAGCCGTTAATATTCTTCCTGATTTCCGTATTACAAATAGTATTGTGCTGCGCTTCCTAATACTTTCCTTTTGGGGTTACTTCAGAGTTTTTGATTTTAAATTTGGAACCAGATTTTATTAGCTACTGAACTTAAAGGTGTGTCTCTATAGGGCCAATCATTTACCTTAATTTGTATACCTCGTCTTTATCCATTATAATATCTTTCCCACCTTTCCTGCTTAGTTTTTCGTACTTAGTCAAAAGCTTCATCAAGATTTTTGATGTTTCTAACTATGAATTCCGATCCATCTGGAAATCATTACTAATTTTTGAATGGGGTAATCAATTTTTGACCAAAAATAATTTCCGCCAAGGTCATTTTTCCCGTTGTTTCAGCCTTCACCGCCATTACTGCAAAGAATAAGCGTAAAGCAAACTTACTTGCGCAAGAATTGATCAGTATCGTGGTGATTCATTATAACATAATTTTGCAATCATTTGCACTATATCTCGATTAATACGTTCAGTCCGATTTGCTTGTGGCCTATATGCAGCAATTCATTACCTTATGCCTAATCTTTCCTTAAATGTTCAAAATTGCGGATATAAATTGGGGACCGTTATCACTGTGAATTTTGTGGAGCTCAAATCGCGATATAAAGGGTTATCAAAAAAAATATCCGCTATTATACGAGCCGAGGCCTTTTTGGAGGTATAATTTCAGCCCATTTGCTGGAAATGATCAGTTATTACTGAAATATACGGCGATTACGTCTTATTCTCGATATAGGATACGGGCCTAACAAATCTAAAGTCACTATCTCATTTTGGATAATTTGATATAATCGGATTTAATCGACCAGCTGGTAACGTTTTTATAGTTATTAGCGGCACATAATGTAGGGCTTATATTGATCAATGAATTTTCTCATGTACCGGGAAATAACAAACGTCCAAGATTTATGATACGTTTTAAAATCTACCCCAAATGTCCTGCAATTGGCTTGTCGTGAAATTCTCTGCGACATTTATTTCCATTTCCTTAGGAGCTTTAGGAATGTATATACGCATTTCACTAAACGACGTTGCGTGTTTCGCATAAAATAACTAAATTTTCAATTAAGGACGGAGTCTCTGTGGGACCAATTCTCACGCATGCATTTGCATTAAACAAAGTTATCTTCGGAGTTTTCTAAATATCTATAGGTATATTTAATTCACGTATCTCACTTTTGTTCTGTGTGCTGTTCGCAAATTGAGTACTAAATCTCTGATTATTGCACAATTAACTTTTTTTCCTATTATTATACTTTCCACAAGATTCCTTGATTATATATCTGCCACCGCATTTTGAGTTCCCACAGTCTATGTTCCTATTTTTATAACAAATTCCGCTAATTTGAGTGCCCATCTAATCATCCTACTCGACAAATTTTTCATATGTTTAAGGCGTGTTAAAGGCAGCGTGATCTGTAATAACTTTAATTGGCATCATTCCTTAATATGTTCCGGAATTTGTTCAACGCCCATACACTGCACCGCCAGACGATTTTCACCAGTTGCATATAATTCCTCTCTGGGTATTTTAGAATTACGTGAAACCAAATATAACTGGGTCATGTTCCTGATTGTACCTCTCAAAACAATTGAACTGGCATCTGTAAATAACTCAGGTAAACTTTAGAGAAGTTTGCCAATTTTAAAACTGGCGCCTTTGTTTACAGCAGCGCTTGAGCCTCTTCAGATACCTTTTTGTGCCTAGTGGACCAAGACCAATTTTTTTGATTTTCGTTTAAAGATTATAAAGAAGGGGCTCCACTAAGATCAGCATAATTTTTAAATAAATTTCGCGTACCACTGGGGCATACCCAAATACTTGGACACCTCTTTTTGAGTTGCAGAGGGGTGGTTTCATCTCTCTTCGTATAAAACAAGACCTTTACATCTCATCAGTTTTTTGGATTCCTTTTTACTAATAATTAATCCTAAATACTTCAATTCATCGCACCCAAATTTACATTTATCTTTATTGTATCAAGTCCTGCATCTTGCAACAACGAAAGAAAAGCTTTTGAAATGTTCAACACTTGGTGAGTAGACTAGTGGAACGTTAATATAACGTCATCCATATATACATTCACAAACTTCCTATAGGCTGGTTTTAGGATTAAGTCAATTTGCCTTGCTTTTTGAAAATTAGGGCTACTTACATAAACCGAATAGCATCCGCTTGAAGCGCCAAATTGCCACTTTTACTACGAATGCGGTCTTAACCCAATATCACTGGGGTTTACTGCCATTTTGAAGTATCCACTTCTTAGATCAAGGGCCGGGCTAAGCCCATTTGTATAGAAGTTCTTTAGGTATTAAATACATCTAGTAACGGTAAAGGATATAGCGGATACTTTGTGATCGAATTTAGTTTTCTACTCTAAATTCACGCAAATCCTGTATAGCTACATGGATTATCCGGTGGTAGCCCATTATTTTTTCTTTACTTGCATAACAACTAATTTGACGCGTACGAGGGATTAGATTGGAAAAATCATTTCCTCTCGTAACATTTTGTATACTGAAAATCAATTATTGCTTGTTTCTGCCGGTCATATCTGTATGGCGCCGTAGAGCTACTGGTGGATTATCTCCCGTGTCAATTTCATGAGTATAAAAGACATAGGTAAGACCTGGTTTTGTCACAAGGAATAATCCATAAAACTACTAAACAAATTTTGTAGTTCTTGTTTTCTGCTGCTTCCTCCAATTTTGTCTTAGACAAATCCTATTTCAACATTTTCCTCTTCAATTGATTCAGCCACCTATTTATTTGAGAATTAAGGGGTAATTCAGCGATTTTCGATCAAAATCTAAAACGATCCTTGATCCACTTATAAAATAAACACCTAGAATACATGGATATTCCAAAGGATTCGTCAACACATGGGAAATGACCAAAGGTCTTTCAAACTGTCTGATGCGAATATTTTTAATTCTTCTAATTCCTATATTTTGGCTGTTTGGCTCCTGTGCTGTTATTACCTGGGCTCGCGATTTTTTGCTGCTTATAAAAAGTATTTTCTATATACTTCTTCCGATATAAATGATTTATCTGCTCCGGTGTCCCTTAGCGCTTTCAAAAAATGTATTTATTTAATAAAAGAATAGGAACGCTTGAGGAAGCTCTGCAGGGTGATATACATATATCGGAAAGCAGTGGTACTTCTCCTGCCGATTCCTTTTTGAGATGATTTTTAACTTTTATAACATTCAATCGTCCCTTTGCATCCCCTATCGCCTCGACTAGAGGAATTTTCCTCGAACCCCTAATATTTTCTACGGTCCCCTCTGCTTCCAAATTATCATTTCGATCATTTTCAGAAATTGGTATCCCGCCGATTTGAATCTCTGATCACCATTCTGAAATCTATTCCTCTCAGACCCTCTATTACTTTGTGGCTATTCTCATAATAAACATTTCTGCATTTATTTGGTCTACGCTTTAACCTCGTTTATATGATTTCAAGTTAGCATCAAAAGATTAGGCATCCCTATGCGCGTTTGAGGCCTCGTCTTTTCCTCATTATCACTATTCTGTAGACCTTTTTAGCTGGCAAGAATACATATAACTTCAAGAGATTTAGCCAATATTTCAAAAAGTTATTTTTGGTGTTCTGCGGATTGCGAACTTCCACGTAGTCCTGGATTTGCGATTCAGGTCTAACACAAATATGATCAACCAATTCCGCCTGCGACATCCCTAGCTCTAAAATTTTATGAATTGTTAGTAAATCGTACACAAAGTCTGTTGGCTCTGATTTCTTCCCTGCTGTGACGCGAAAAACCTAGCCTCCAATTCTTTTCTTATTTTTAATTGCGGGAAAATCTTTCGCTAATTCAGCTGTAGGCTGCGCGAAATCCGTAGCTGAATCTTGCACCTGCTTTTCGATCAAATATTGAGTACCAATCTTGAGAGCCCTTCCCTTGAGATGACTTTTCAAGTAAGCACAGATTACTTAGGATTTCAAGCTGGCTGATTTTCTATTATGTAAAGAGACCACTTTGTTCTCAGACGGAAAAATACATTTCCAGGTAATATACACAAATCCTCCTGCATTACCTAGCAGAATTACTTGTTCCGGGCGCCAATGTGACATAGCCATCTGTCGTTAGCTATGACGTAAGGGTGAGTCCGCATGGCTAGAGGTGTGGGATTATCGGAAGGATGAGACATTTTATGAATTCTTAATACAACTTTGGCTAAGAGATATAGCAAATTACTTCTATATAATGAACAACTTATACTAAGTGAGAATAAACCACAAAGTAGGCCGAATATTTAAGTCCAAGATCGCACAACTAGATCACTTATCCTAAATATAAATTGATTATCTGCCTAATCTCGCTTTCTATATTATACTATCGTTTAGAAGTAACCCTCCTACCTTAGTTGAGAAGACTCATCTATTCTGCTGCTGCTTATTTAAGATGGATGTACTCATATATAATTACTCCTCCTTATAAATATTATTATCGAAGGTGGGCGTTTCCTTCTTCCTTACTTGGTAAGACCGTCTAAACACTTTTTCCGAACTGTTTCACACTAAACTTTTCTCTAAAGATTGCATCCCTCTCACCAAACTTTCTATCAGCTTTTTAAGTATATCTTGTTTGCATTGTTGCTTTGTTTTCCTCTTGGTATTGGGTTGGAAAAGTTTTGCCATTAATCGTGGCCGTCAAAGACCGTAGGACTTATGTTAGAAGAAGAACGCGAGAGATGTCACAAGTTAGCAATCAAGAAAATTTGTCACAGCCTCATTTTAAAACTAAAACAGTATTTAATAGCTTCATATTTTTACTAAAAGTCAATAAATATGCTAAAGCCGGGTGAACCGTCTATTTTCGGGAGTTCAATCCTTATTCCGAAAGGCACTCGACAATCCCTTGCTTTTCCGGCTCCTCTCCAGTTTACTCCATCCAGGGCTCTATCTCTCTGTTTCCATCCAGGGCTCCATCTCTCTCACTCCAGGTTTCTTCCTCTCTGACCTCCTTCTCAAAATTAACCCCTTTATACACCAGGGGCGGGTCCACCACACGCCCCTCGTCTTCCTCATTGGTAGGCCAAAAAAAAAAGGTCTGTCCTTGTCCCCGGGCCACTTTCGTCTCCCATTTTCGCGGTAAACTCAAACACATTCCTCGTTTGTCTGGAATCCAAGGGCGCCATAATTCTCATCCAACTTCTGAAACTTCCATTCATCTCACCACCTGGGCCTCAAAGCCCTATTCTCTAGGCACCGACTTTCATACAGGCTTCGCCTATACGTCAACCTATTGTCACCGGCATTCTTTAGCCATTGTAAATTCCAGATCCGATGTCTGCGCTTGTCCGAGGCCAGTCAATACACAATGACCCCTTAGTCACCCAACGTCTGTTTTGGACCATAAAACTTCGGATGAATAGATGGGTGAGGTTCACCCCAATCGAAGACGTCACAGGGTGAATCACTCCCCTCGACCATTAACGTTAGTATCGAGTGCACACCTGATCCCGGGCTTTCTCGCTTTAAATATTAAAAAAATAACACAATTGTTATTCATTAGAATTTTATATTCTTTTTTTATTACTTAACATTTATTCTAAATGCTAATTCTGCGAGACTTAAAATTACAGTTTATTCAAAAACGTTTATAATATGAGTATTCATTTTAATAAATCATTTTACATTTTTGTATACATTGTCATGCACTTGGTTTTACTCTCCTTACAATTAAGCTATTATATCAAGAATAATAGATTATCATTTTTTAAAAAAATAAACTCGTGTTAAGAGTAAGTACTTCAGCCAGTATATAAGAACAAGTTTAATAATTATCAGTGACTTCCATGGGCTTGTCTTGCAGAGCAAAGTTTTTCAAAGGAAGGCTAAAAATTAGAAATTGACACTCAGAGTTATTTTTTGATATTTAGCTCAGATCTATATTTTGTCTTCAAAGTAAGCATCGCAGAAAATCCGGATTCACAAGGTATGATGTTAAAAATGGTAATAGTATACGAAATGCTTTTGTTTTCAGTGCAGAAAATTCAGCAGCCACCTATATCCAGAATACAAAGAGTGATTTATTACAAAATTGCCCTTTAATTTCGTCACTGGATGTGAAATCTATGAATATCTCTTTTTCGGCAGTTGAGAGCCCTTCTGAAGTATTTTGAAATGGATCCCTAACCCATTCGTAGCTTGCTATCAATTTGCCCTCGTCTGTGTAGTTGTTGATGCTTTATTATCGTCGAATGCTCGCTGTGATTTAAAAATATATCTATGATTTTGTTTTAATCCACTGCCGTAAATACTTAATACCGTGAATTACAATTAACGCGTGAATTATGAAATGTAGATTCAAGAGAGATTCGGTAACTAATCGAATCAGCCAAGACTGACTAGAATTGTACGAGGTACAGCATTTTTACATATTTTGTGCAGACGTCTGTTAGATTGCCTAGACTCACCTGAACGTTCGCGAGAATGCCAGATGTAATGGATATGATAAAGAGCAACACATAGATTAGGCTATTTTTAATGACATTTGTACTTTAAGAAATGGATCTTGAAGGAAACAAATCTTTAATTAAATATTATTTCTCAATATCTTTCAATTTAAAAATTAGAGAAAGAAAAAATACATATAATTAACCTATTACTTAAAGTATATATAATTTACTTAAAAATATATATTACTTAAGAGTAACAATATATAAAAATGTAATACTTATCTTATTAATACTGAATTAAGAACAAGTTTAATAAGTATTAGCGACTTCCATTGGTTGTCTTGCAGAGCAAAAGTTTTTCAAAGTTTTTTAGAAATTGACCCTCTGAGTTCTTTTTCTATATTTAGCTGATATCTATATTTTGTTTTCTAAGATGGGCCCCCGCATTTTGCAATATGTTCCAATTTAAAATTAAAAAAGAAAAAATAACATAATAATTTTATCCTATTACTTAATTATTTTTTTTTTTTTTTGCTTAAAAGTAACATGTGCAAAATTTAATACTTTTATTTATAAATTTGTACGGTTTATAATTAAGATCGTGTATTGTACCCTTTGGGTAAAAGGGCTTTTTTGCACCCCAGTAATTTATTAATGTATATGGAGCCCGCGAAAAAAAATTGTGATTAAAAAAGGGGGGCGCCAGTATTGAAAGTTTGAAAAAGCAATTTTAGTCCTAAAAAGAGATCAATTTCTTTAAAAAAAATTATAACTTTTAATTTGGGGAAGATTTTTTCCTCTATGTATATGATAAAGTTAAAAAAAAATAAAAGGTGGTAAAAATCTGCAAAATAAAGATAGTGTCACTATTTATTTTTATTAACTAAAAAAATTTCCCTTTTTGTATTCAATTAGTAATAATTTTTTTCCCAGAATAATTATTTATTCCTTCGAACTTTTTTTTTTTCTACAGTTTTTTGTTACTAACTACATTTGAATATTATTTATAAAAACTTTTTGGGAATTTCTTTTGGGTTAAAAATTTTAAATTTAAAATTTCTGTATGCCTCACAAAACTGTACTTTTTTTGCGGGGAGCATGGATGAAAATCCCTTTTTGATATCTTTTTATTTTTTTTAAGCCTTTTTAAATTTTTTTTAATTTTTCATGACGTACTTTTTTATTTTTAATACAAATACAAATTTTAAAAAAATCTGAAAATTTATGAGTCGAAGCTAAATTGAAAAAAAAACGGTATTTTTTTTCTATTTTTTATATAATAATTTTGATATTTTTTTAAAAATAACATGTTTTTAAATTTTAGAAATTTTGATATTTTTTGGGGGAAAGGGAAAAAAGGGGAAATCATAAACTTTAAATTTACTCGTTAAGGATGAAAAATACAAAACAGAATATTTCGCTTGGGAACCAGCGTTCTGCAAATTCAGTTCTTCAAAAATTTGCTGTTATATACAGTTAAAAATTATGTCTGCTATAAAAATAGTAATTGTTTACCATTTAAATTTATAACCATCTCTTAAAAAAAAAACTCGTATTTACATACACATTTAAATAATTGACTGGCTTACCGACGGAATTTATTGTTGAATGTATATATTTGATTTAACTCTTTTGTAATCTCCAGTTATATATTTGTATTTAGTATTGTATCTGGTATTTCTTTTTAATGTTTTTTTTTTGCTACAGGTACGTGAAATGCCCAGTTTATTTTTAAAAGGAAACCTTTGGGAAGGGGTTAAAGGGGCCAAAAAAATATATTTTAAAAACCCATGAAATTTGATATTTTTATCCCAACTCCTATAACTTTCCCCCTTCTCGAACTGGGGTCATTAGGGCCCTTTCCCGGACACCCATAAAATATCCGGCGGCAGCTAACAAAAGGGGGAGACAGGGGTAAAAAAAAGTTTTTTGAAAATAGCGAGCTACAGTGTTTTTTTTTTACTTTTGAGTAATTACTTGAAGTTAAAAAAAAGCTTTTTCTGATATCTACCTACAACAGATTCAAATTCAAAAATTGGCCCCAATTGAATTTTTTAGATTTAGCTCTTTTGGGAAATAGCAACAGGTAATTATTTTTTTAATTTAATTTTGTTTTTTTTTAAGACTTAAAAAAATATACAAATACAGTAGTGTTTTTTAAAAATTACATCTCTGTGAAATATTTTAAAAATGAGTTTTTAAATAGATTCACAAAAAATGAGAATTATTATAACTAAAAAGGAATTATACGGGAGTTAAAAAAAAAACTAGGTAATTTTTGATTTCAATGAAATTTTTTTTGTATATACATACCCAAAAAGTTATATAGTTAAGAGAAATGTTTTAAAAAAATTTTATTTTTAGATTAAAAAAGGAAATAATATTTTTGGGCGAAATTTTTTTTTCATAAAAAGAGTTTCCCATTTTTGGGAATGAGACTTTTGCACAACCTTCATTACTTTTTAAAATTTAAAAAAAAAAAATTTGTGGTTTCATTTTCTTTTTTTGTACTTTTTTCTGAATCATCATTTTTGAATCAATATAACAGATGTGCGGTTTCAGTTTTTTTTTCTCTTTTTTCATAAAATAAGAGAAATTACTATTTAATGTTTGTGAATTAGGTCAGTAAAAATGAGCTATTTCAATGTTCCTTCTTCTTTGATGAAAGAAAATAGTAATATTTGAATATTTTTTTTAATATATAAATATTTTTCCCAAATAAAGTTACAAGATTATATTTAAATGTTATGAAAATATTTCTTTAAATGACATTTTTTGAGGAAGCTAAAATAATTTTATTTGAAAAGAGAAATACAATGTATTTTTAATTTTTATTTTAAATTTTTTAGTCTATTTCTTTATTATTTTTTTTTTAGAGTTAATTTTAGTGATTTAAAAAATTTTTATTTTTTTAAAATTATATTAATAAGATTAATGGAAAGTATTTTTTCTGTGGGTGTTGTTTAAGAACATATTTTTTTAGATTAAAAAATTATGTAAACCATTCCCATATTTTTTTGCGTCTTGTACAGATGTATATGTGGGCTTTTTGAAAATTAAAAATTTAAAAAGATTTTAATTTTAATACTGAAAAATATACTTTGTTTGGATATCCTACTTTTTATATAGCTTTTGAATTCTAAGCATATTAAACATAAATAAATACATTTTCAAAAAAGAAAGCAAAATAAGGGCTTTTTTTTTCTTTTTTTTTTAAATTTACGGTACGATTTTTGAAAATTCAAACACACATTGATTTTAATTAAAAAAAACTTTTTTTATGAATTCAAATTTTTTTTGAAAGAAAACCTTATCTCAATTTTCTTATACTTCCCTTTTCTTAAATTTAATATTTTTTTAAAAAATTTGAATGTTTGAGGGAGGACTAAAAACTATCTGGTACGCAATACAAAAAAACGACCCCCGAAAAACAAACATTAAAAAAAAGTTGGAAGTTTACTTAAATACAAAAAATTACAACCCCCCCCTCCGCCTTTGGGAAATCTTAAAAAATTGTAAAAAAAGTTTTTAATGATCTTCTATCGGATTGGGGTTTTTTCTGGGGAAAAGCTCTTTTGATGTAAAAGGGCGGGCCCCAAAAATAATATCCCCCTAATTTTGAGATCACGCAGCCACGTTGCAGAGTTCGCCGCAAAATTTAATTTTGATTACGAAGCACGAGATGATCCGGGGGAAGATCATAAATTAAAAATTTAAAGGGACAGTCTTTTTTTTTACAATTGACCAAAACAATTAATGCCGGTTGGGTTTAATTTAATGGTACCCTAGTAATTTTTTTTAATCTTTTTTATAATATATATATTTAAAAAAATACCCTAAACATTCAATAATTAAAAACTTTTAAAAAAATTTTAAAAAGATTTTGACAGATGTAAAAATCCCGTAGATATTTTAAAAAGCGCTTGATCTAGCAGATGAGATAATGTTGTTTTAAAAGTAGTGTAAGGCTTCTCCCCAGATCTGGGCTAACTATTTATTTTTAACATGAAAAAATTTTCCCAAAAAAATAAAATTTAAAAAGGGGATATTCTAATTTCAGTTTTAATATCACTTTTGAGTCTCTTTTTGCACTCTCTTCCGTTCCTGGATTTTTCTAGCCAAGAGACCGCTGTAACCCCGCGGGCCCCGTTTCCTATCCCCTCAAGGGACGTCCGGGGCCCTCCCCCTTTAAAAGATCCAGGCCCCCTTTTGCTCTTCTCCGGGCCCCTCCGGGTTTCCCCCATTTTTGCCGGGGACCGCTGTACTTGCGGGCTCACTATCGCCCTTTCCCATCGCTCAAGGACTTCCCAACCGCTCCCTTCCAAAATCCAACCCTCTTCCGGACTCTCTCGCCCGTTTTATTTGCTTTCTTTTTCCCCGTCATCCACCGCCCCTTTCTTTGTCGGCCCCCCAAATTCCCCCCCTGCCGCCGCCTTCCGGTCTCGGCCTTCTTGATGTCGCACCCGTCTGCCGCGCCAAACACTGTCTCGCGTCCCGCCAGTCCGGGAAAAACGCCCAAAGGGTGGGTGTACAGTTGAATGTTTTCCGACGTGAAGGCGCCTCCGGGGTTCTCGGAAAAAAGGGCACACAATGAAAAGGGGGTCCGGGCAAATTGGGCAAAAATTTTAAAATCGACCACCCCAAAGGGGGTTCCTTCCAGCCTTTAAAGGGGAAATTTTGGTTTTAAAAATTTTTCGGGACGGGGTCTGTTTGGAAAAAAAGGGGGGAAAGGGGAATTTTGCTTCGTCACAGTAGGCAAAAAAGAAAGCCCAATAGAAGTTTTAAAATGTATTCCAGTTTTAGATTTTGCGCCAAATCTTGCCATCGCATTAAGAATTTTACTTTCTTTGCCAATAAAGTGTAGCAAACGGAGAGAGGAGTTTTCAATTCAAAATTTCTTACGGTCTATAATTCTTCAAGATAGATTAAAGGGTTTAACTATATTGGCTATCGAACTTAAAATTGCTGAGCAAATTCATTTAAAAGAATTAATCAGAAAGTTTTCAGAGTTAAAAGTCAAAAAAAAAAAAAACTCTTAATTTTTTTTGTTTGTTTTGTTATTTGTTTTAATTTTTAATAAATATTTACACGTATACAGTTATGATGCTTTTTCTTTGCAAGAACTATTCAAGTTTTATAGATGTGTATTTATGAACAATTTATATATTTTTAATAATATTTTTTATACTTTGTGGAGAGGGGCGGCATTTTTCATTTTTGTCCGGTGCGGCAAAACTGCTATAGCCGGCCCTGGGTGAAGTCAATGCCAAGACGGGTTGAAAAAGTCAATTCTGATAAAGGAAGACCTACTTCGTACAAATATTCAGATTTTTAAGTCTGTTTAAGGTATGTTGAGCTAAGGTTTTAGAAAAAATCCTTTTTTTCCCCATTTGTCGCAATTTATTCGAACAGTACAGTACATATATATATATATATATATATATATATATATATATATATATATATATATATATATATATATATATATATATATATTATATATATATATATATATATATATATATATTGGGAATCCAACCGAAATTTTCCCAAAAGTTTGGGATTCTTCAATTGGCGGGGTTTTTATGGCGTGGTGTCTAGGGTTCTTTAGGGTGTATTAGTTATTTTCAAATAAAATGACAACATAGTTCAAGAAAGAAACTAGTTGAAAACTAAAAAATTTTATTAAAATTATAGGGAGTATTTACATGGGGAATATTTCAAAAGAATAGGAAAGTTAGATAAGCATATTTCGGAAGAATAGGAAAGTTAGATCACACTACTTTTAAGGGAGGCAATTGAGATTAAATAGAATTCATTATGGTGCTATTAAGACTTACCACCTGGCGCGGACGAATGATAGAACCGTTATGGTTATTAAGATTTACCGCCTGGCGCGGACAAAAAGTGCGCTGTCGCGCGAACACGACTTCTCTCGACGAATGTTAGTGGGCCTCTGGCAAAAAAGGTTCATGTCGGCGTTTTTAAAAAGGACGCTAGATGGCGTTGATGGAATACTGGTTTGATTAGAATTGCCGACCTCGGTAAATGTGATATGATCTAACTTACAAATGGAATATCCTACATATATATATATATATATATTGTGTGTGTGTGTGTGTGTGTGTGTGTGTGATGAATCCCCAGCAATTTATATGTGAGTTGGGATAAATCTCCTGTCCAGTACAACTCAACCCACCTCCTTCAAAACTACTTCGACTTTCTCTCACTTACTCTAACCACGTGGACGAACGACACTCTCTCATGATCGACACTTCAAATAGGACTCCTCTCTAGTTATGGCTTGGATACACAGTGATTTGTGTTCCTTGGAAAAAACTATCATATGATAAATGGCTGCATTTTAGAGCTCGTGCACTACTGGCAAAGGTGCTATAGTAGTGTTTGGCATTTATGCAATAAATAAATAAACAGATGCATTATTTATTATTCATATCTGTCAGAATCATATCTACTTAGAAGTACTCGAAGTGTTTTTGTAATTTATATATATATATATATATATATATATATATATATATATATGTACTCTGTTTAAAGAAGTCATTTAATCCCGAAAGATGGTCGTTAAGTGGAAATTCGTTAAATTGAGATTTTTCTTTCGATATTTTCTTTATGTGAACCACATAAAACAAATTTTAAACTCAAACATTATATGTTATTAAGGTATCCGACTACGTTCGGAACCGGGGTTTTGCAAAAGCGTATAAATGGATAATATTTATGATATTTAGTATCACTTAGATTAGAATATATGTATAAAGTTGTTTTAAGGAACATTTTGACAAAAACAATTGTTTAAATACAATATTTCGGCAAAATATTAACTTAGAATAACCTTTTTTCAAAATGTCCTCCTGTTGGGAAAAATGCTTCTATTATAATAATATTTTGCCTGTATATAGCTCAGAGGCTCAACTAGGACTTTTGAAAAATTCACATTATTTTCAGTTACAACCCATTGAAATAATTATCGGCGTTTTTTTCTTGAAATTTCTCCCCTCTGTTGTCGTAAAACATGTATAAACCCACTTCAAAGTTATATATTTCAAAAATTCTAGTTCAACTTCTGAACAGAAGTCTGAGCTATATACAGGCAAAATATTATTATAATAGAAGCATTTTTCACAAAAGGAGAACATTTTGAAAATGGGTCATTCTATATGTTCATTTTTGTCAAAATATTGTACTCTTAAATAACTTTTTATTGTAATAATATTCTTAAAACAATTTTATATACATTTTCTAATCTAAGTGACACTAAATATCATAGATATTATCCGTTTATACGCTTTTGCAAAATCACGGTTCCGAGAACGGTTGTAAATTAATATATCAACTTATTTTATACATCTCACCCTTCCAAAAATCTGTTTGAAAAATGAGAAGGAAAAAAAAAAAATTGTCCAGGAATAAATACACTGTATTTTAAACTTCAAAAAAATAATCTTGGAATAAAATTAATAAGTTTTAATGACTTTTTCTAATTTTAAGCTTACAAATAATTTCAAACATACAATATTTTATAACCAGTAATTTTAAGCATACATTACCACAAGGGATCTTTAATTTAATAACGGATCAAGTCCGTTTAAAAAAAAAATGTTTCTCTCATAATATTCCTCTTTTCCTTGCGATGCACAGAACACTCTTTTAGGTGTATTTTCTTCACCCTAAAATCCGCATCAAATTGCTTCAAATGATTTTATCATTTCATCCTTTAAAAATTTATCGATTGAAGGATTTTGAGTGAAAGGGGGTACCGAAGGTTTTTCTGATGAATTGCATAGTGGATGGGGTTTAATGGTTTCGCTTCTTGATGAAAAACACCCAGAAATATTTTTAAAATAGGGACTGAATAAAATGGAATCATATAAGAGTAAAAGTTGGTTAAATAGAAAATGCACTTTGCTATTTATGGTTAATATTACGAAGAAAATCGTAAAATGCCCTTAAGGCCGTATCACACGTATATTTTTAACAATTTTTTCGTCCCTTTTCCCGAATCTGGGGGGAAGGGTTGCGAAACAAAACGACACGCTCGACGTCAGCCGCGCTCTATCTCCACATTAAAAAATTTTCGCCGTTTTTTCTGCTTGGGGAAAAATGAACACCCAAAAATTATTTCTTTCATTTCGCTTGCGCAATTGTTGGGGGGTGTAAACTAAAAATAGAGCCCTTCTATTTAAAATATTATACCCGTTAAAATATTATACACCATTAAAAATATTGAAAGGCATATCTAAGTTTGACGAAACCGGAGCCGCCATCTTGTTTATGACGTAGGTGCCGAAGAACCCCCTTTTGGGGTTTCCTTTATTTGGGAAAAACTTTTTGAGCTCGCTAGCAAAAATTGCTAAAGCGGGTTTATATGGCAACGAATAAAAATTACGAATTGAACGAAAAATTGCTTTAAACGGAGTGTGATACGGCCTTTTGTTCAGGAAAAAATTCGCAAAATCGGGGTTCTTAAATGGAGGGCCCAAATGTATAGGTACCGTATTTTTCCAAACAATGCACAACCAGTGTTAATGCTACTAAAAATCGTTTGCGGCATAGAGTCGAAGGAAAAATATGTTGGATGGGGGAAATTAAGATTCCACCGCTTACAAAAGGAAAACTGTAACCATCCATTCTATCACTAGCAACAATGGCGCACACAAGGGGCGGGGTCCTGGGTGTCCGGACCCTCCCCCCCAAAGCCCTTGTTTTTTTTCCGATTGGGTTATATAATTCTAAGTATATAATACGTAAAATTTAATTAAATATTTTTATTAAAGTTTAAATTTTTAAAATTTAGCAATTTAAACCCAAAAAGTTTTACTGTTTTTGTTCCTGAAAATCGACAAATAAAAAATGCATGATACAAGAATGGTGAACTTTCAACCCCGGCCCCCTTGAAAAATTCCTGTGTGCGTTTCGCTGATTGATGATTCCGCAATTTATCTCCATTACTGAGTCTATCCTAAACATGATTCTCTGTGCTTGTATTTAAGAAATACTCTCTTTTAATAACCTAAACATCAATGATATCGGTAATAGTTTAAAGACGAGTTCCCTATGACGCAAGTAGGAAAAAGGAGGCAATTTTGTTTGCAGGAAAGAAAACGGAATCAAAGTAGCGGCCAGTGAAAATTTGACACGGATGAAACCAATATACATTGAATTCGAATTTCGGACATCCATACCAAGATTCTATCAATCCATCAGTCATACAAAACAACATTTTTCTTTTGGTTTTATTCAAAAAAAAAATCCATTCTCATTTTTTTTAACAAACGCGATTTCTATAATACTTCTGCAAAAAACCAATAAACCCCTTCAAAAAAACAACGGGGAATCCGATTGAAATTTTTGGCTGAGAAATACGATCTCCATTTTCTCAAACAAATTATTTTCATATTTCGACTACCGTACTGAAATATTTTCAATTTTCACTATTCATAAAGCAATCATTTTTTTTTTTATCACTTTCAGTCGAAAGACATCCATTCATCGAGCTTCAAAAAAGAAAAACGTGGCAAAGAAAAAGGGTGGTCTTCCCACTAGAACAAGCGAGGCGGGGGTGGAAATGGCCACTGTAAAAAAGGGGTGATTTTGTGCTCGACCGGTTAGTTACCTTTTATTTAGCCTAAAACGGGACAATTTGAGGTTTTCATTTGGCGCAAAAAATTTGTCCCAAAAAGGTCCTTCCTAGGATCATAGAGAATGTGAATCCATTTTGCATACATATTTAAAAATTTCTTTTTGATTTTTCTATTGTGATTCCTGGAAACTCAGGGCTCCGTGAAATAGTTTGAAGACCTTTCTTTTTGGGAAAAGGATAACCCCAAAATTGATCCTGTGGCGTAGTGACGGTATGGGCAAGTAACGTCACAGCAAAATGTAGGTATAAAAATTTTATTTGCTCAACAAATTAATTATCATTGATGCAATAAGGTAAAATTTCTGCTCCAAGCCGGTGCATTCAGTATCTACAATGATCAATCACTTTACAGAACTGCTTTGAACGAAGGACACTTGCCCATATTTCTAAAATTTTTTGATCCCCTAAACGCCACCTGCATTCTTTTTCCTTTCCCCGGGAAAAAACCGTTTAGGACTTCAATCCGACCTCTGCTATCCGCTCTCCACTCTAATCTCGACCTCGCATCTCATCTCCGTCTCTGCTCCCTATCCTCCACCCTATGTTCTCTAAACTCTCCTCTGGTCTCTGTCCCCTTCTGCTGTTACCGCTGTTATACTGTTCGGGAACTATCTGTCAGACCACTCCTTTCCCCTATCTCCTCGCTGAGCTGGGGATGCGATCTTTGTAAAAGGGGGGATAAAATGAAGCAGGACCAAGGGGAGTCGATCAGGCGGGGAAAGATTTCAGCAACTGGCTTTAGAAGGGTCACTATTGGTTAAGAGAGCAGTTGTACTTATTTAACACCCCGACTCAGGTGGAAGAAAAATTTTAAACTATTGTAAGTTTATCAAATTGAATTTAGGGAAATTAAAAATTTAAGAAACAATTAGAATTAAAAAATGAACGTTCAATACGATTCTGTCCCCTTTTCCCAAAAAACCCTTTTTTTAAACACCAGGGGGGGTCCAAAAACGCCCCTCGTCTTTCTCCCATTGGCGGGCCCACAAGTCTCCCCCCGGCTTCCTTAGTCCTTGCGTGCGGAACCCCCAAAAATACCCCCGGGGCCCCGTCGAAAGTTCTGGTGCCAGATTTTCAACGGGATCTGGACCTTTGTTCATCCACCACCTTTGATTTTTAAACCATTTTTCCCCCATTTCAGACAACAGAATTTTTTGTTAGAAGGTGTGCCTATTGTCACCCGGTGGGCACTCCTATTGTCCATTATCTGACTTTTAGTTAGAGTGTCGTCACAGATCCAAGGTCAAACAATAAACAATGACCCCACGGCCACGTACACTGGTCTCTTAGCCACCTACCCTGAGCCATAAAACTTGGCGTGAATGGAAGGGTGGGGTACATACCAAGTGAAATCGTTACAACTCCTTGTACCTGAAAAGGTCCATTTCACTGGACTGCTCTTGCCCCAGGTTAATCCAGTTCTTAAAATTTCACACAGATAGGTTTTCTTATCAATCAGATTGACCAGGACACAATCCAAGTAACAAATACAATCAAAAGTAAAATAATAAATAAATCCAAAATTCCATAAAACGTATACTTTACAATAAAAACTTAAAATTCCCAATTTGAAAAAAATAAAACTAAAAAACGCTTTTCTTTAAAGCTACATTCACCTTAAATTTGCGTTTTAAAGAAAAAAGTAAAAACCCAACATTTCCCCTAACTCTGTTTGTTTTTTACAAGCCAACCGTTTTAAAAAGGGGATCAAGGCCCCCCGAAATTCATTATGGGAAAAGGGGTAATCGCCTGTCGTTAGCCGTAGCGGCACCTTGAAAGGGGACAGTACGATTTGCTGTTCCAC
The DNA here is from genome assembly GCA_019973955.1 of Trichonephila inaurata madagascariensis. NCBI lineage: Eukaryota > Metazoa > Arthropoda > Arachnida > Araneae > Nephilidae > Trichonephila > Trichonephila inaurata. Next base: position 33,701 of record BMAV01018492.1, read on the forward strand.
CCCCCCAAAATAGGGGAGAAACTTGAAGCTGTCAAGGGCCCCCACCCTTTTTCCCCTTCCACCAACCAAAAGGGGGACGTGGCTGACAGCTATTTAGAACCCCCATGCCCAAAGGCACATACATTTTAAAATCCATGTCTTCTCCGGGATTCGAACCAGTCCCTAAGGCACCGCAGTCAGCGTCGCTAACCAATATACGGGTTGGGCGACTTTTCACTACTACATTAAATCGCTTATTTGTGTTAAACATCTGTTTGCATACACTTTACTAAGAGAGACAAAAGATTTTAAATAACACATAATTTCCTTCCACCATACACAGACAGACACTCATACTCATACAAATATAATAAAAAAATTAATTCACACATAGCAAAAATCCAAAGAATTGCTTATTCCCATCTACTTATTCCGAAGGTATTTCCAACGATATTTAATAAACTAAAATAACACCTATAAATTCAAAGCTTTGCAAACAACATTAATTAAAAAAAATTTAAATTAAGAAGTATAAATTAAGACTTTTTGAACTAAATTAAATTTTGGCTATCTGTAAGCATTCTCAAACCCTTTTAAAGTTATTTACAATTTGTATTGCTTCCATTGGGGTTGGTTATTGGGGGGGAAAATTTGGACAAGGGGAAAATTAATTAAACCTCCAAAGCTCAGAAAATGAATTCACTACATCTATATTATGTACACGGAACAAACTTCCCCACGGCTCTAATTTACTTTTGGTCGATATGATTTCCGACCCAGCCCTTCTCAACTATTCTAATACAAAGTCAATTTGTTTTTTCACTATTTTTTTTAAATTGACGAATGCTTTTCACCATTCGAGATACACAAACGCCAACCACCAAAAATGTGTCGTTAAATTACATCCATAAGAAAACACATACAAACTTAAACCCCAAAATTTTTGGTAAAACATGCATACTTCGATAATCCATAGAGAAGGAGAAAATCCACTTCCACAAAAAAGTAAGTGACCCACGATGGTTTTTTCTACTAAACTTTCCATTTTTTAAAAAAAGATCAATCTCGGGTCGCGTCACCTGGTTCAAAAATTCCTATACTTAATACATTTAATACGTGGGTACGTGTATCGGCTCACTCTGTGACGTCTCTCGCGTTCTTCTTCTAACATAACTCCTAAGTTCTTGACGGCCACAATTAATGGCAAAACTTTTCCAACCCAATACCAAGAAGAGAAACAGGGCGAAATTGCAAATAAGATATACTTTAAAAGGATAGAGGGTTTAGTGAGATAGGACGGCAATCTTAGAGATAACTTAGTGCAGAACAGTTCGGAACAAGTGTTAGACGACCTACAACCAAGGAAGAAGGATACACTCATCTTCATTAAAAATATTAATTATAAGAAAGATTAATAGGGCCTGAGTATTCTTATCTACAAGTAGCAGAATAGGAGAGTCTTCAACCAAAGTAGGAGGGTTACTCAATAAAAGGTAATATTTTGTATAGAAAGTTAGATTAGGCAGATAATTAAATATAATTAAGATAAGTGATCTAGTTGGGCGATCTGACTTGAATATTCAGTTTAATTTGTGGCTTATTCTCACTTAAAGAAAGTTGTTATTTAGAATTAAGTAATTTAAGTTATTCTTAATAAAAGTTGTGTTAAGAATTACAAAATGTCTCATCTTTTAGATAATCCCACACCTCTATCTTACGCGATCCCCAAGACATAGCTATCGCAGGATGGCTATGTCACAACTCTTCCTAACCAAACAGTGGACAGAGTACATCTGTGCTGCACCATCTCGCGTTTACACCTAAATTTGAAATATACTCAGTTTTCTCTCTTATTGTATTAACTGCTATCTGGGATACACAACCAGTTTTTACTTTAATTTTCTTTCCCCAATTAAATTATTATCCCTCTGCCTTAAAGAATTCGTCCCAGAATCTAGAGGAAACCCTTCTTTCTTTTAGCGTCAACCATTCTTAAATAGTTAATTCGATCAGGCGGTAATTTAAAATACAGTTGACTTTTTTAAAAATACCCAGAAAGTCCAAATCCATAAATAGCTTTACATAATAGAGAATTTCGAATCTTTCACTATTCCCTCCGAGGTCTATTCTCCATAACCAACTTTGCCAATTCCGGCTTCCTACGGTACCGTTTTATTAAATTAAGACGATAAATGGTGCTGAGATTTTTTTCGGGTTAACCTACCTCGAAATTAAGCTGTGAACTAACTCTAGACCTTTAACCGTCTCTAAACTATTCTTATCAATCTCTTTTGGTTTTGAGAGAGGCAATCGTATTGTTAACTCATCTCCCAAGCCTTTCTGCACATTTGCCTTACACATGTTTTCTTTTCCCCAATTTAACTGCTTTGCCATCCTAGTCATTGTATGATTTCGAAAACTTTCACGATCTCCTGTTAACTGTGTTTCACCACCCGTTAACGTCACAATAGTATTCTTATTCTCACAGTTACTCTCACAAATCAATCTTTCCGGGGTTGCCAATACCTTACCCACTATCGATTTTAAAGAACCATTTCCTATGTCCTCAGGGTTTATTACCCGCTGTGTACACATCGCCACAGCCCTAACACTTTCTCCACCTGCATCTGATCCCACTTTCCTTTCACAATCACTAATTATATAGACATTAATTCCTTTAATTTCCTCAATCTTAGATCTGTCGTTCTTTTCTTTTCCTGTCCCTATTACATGGAAACGGGGGAGGAAACATTCGGCATCTCACTGGGGAGGGCCACAATTCTCATTTTCAAAATCATAAGATGTGGCGTCTACCACGCTTTTATTATTTACCGTGTTAACTAACGGACTACATTTACTAACCGGTTCACTAGCATCTGCGGTACGGTTTCCTGACAAAATACAAACATTTGTAAGATTCTTCCTTTTATCCCCTGCATTCATATTGAACTCTTATTCTTTTAATATGTTTCTGAGTTAAGCCCTCAGTCGTACTAACTCGTATTCTCTCATTTGTTTACGCCGTTCAAATTCCTTATTTTCACGTTCACGTATTTCTTTCAAAATACCTTCCAACAAACATTTAACGGACTCTTCATTACAGTATTCACTTTGACAAGTTCTCTTCATAATTTCTAACTTGGGTAAAGTAATATCGATTTAAGCTCCTAATTCTTTTGCAACCTCTAACAATACTTCTTTTCTTTGTCTTAACAGAAACGCCATATGATGCACTAATACACACAAAACCAAATCTAAACTTAATCATTACAAAAATTATACAAAGACTCAAAGTAAACTAACAATACACTAGACCAAGACTTATATATATTTCACAAATATGTGCAAATCTAAAACCAACACAATAACCTACAAACACTGTACCCCAACGCAACAAGTATAATTAATGTATAGTAAATTTCACAAATCTAAAACCACAACAATACCCTACACAATACTGTGCCAACGCTACGAGTATAACTACTGTAAACTATCTCCATAACCAAACAAATAATACTAATATCGCACATTTATACACTTCATACAAAACTTAAAAATCCTTCTGGTCTCTTATTGTTTGCTAACTTTACCTAGCCTTTATATTCCTTATCTCAAAATTTTACATACAAAAACAATACTCTGTTGCTGCTCCGAAAGTAATCTCAAAGAAAAGACTCATCTTAACATTTATAGATGAAGACACTCGGGACCTCTGAAGTCTTGACACTTGGAACTCTTGAAAAACCGAAATCATAACAAACAGGTAAACAGGTCATCTCTCTTAACTACACATTGATTCTGCAAGCAGGAACGGGAGACCGGAACTCTTGGCACTTGTATCAGGCACTTTTCACAGCTAGGAATTCTTGGAAGCTTCTTAAAGCAAGCACTCCGAGAATCAGGCGGACACATTTTATCATTGGCGAGGACGGAAACCTCATGTATCAGGCACTCTGAGAATCAGGCGCGTTACAGTTGTCTCATCACATTCGCGCATACAGCTGGCATTTTTATCTCCGTTTACTAAAATACTAAGGATTCGAGCATCTATTTACTCAAATGCCGATCCCACAACGCTGCCGCCACTTTATTTAATCTGTGACGTAGTGGACAGGTATCGTGCAATTAACGTCACAGCCTTGGTTAAGGCCTACTATTCCCCTTTCTCAAAGTCCAACAATTATTCGTACTGACACCGGTTATATCTCCGACTCATCTCCAGTGAAGATTCCGTAAATCCAACTCGACTGATTTTTTGAATAACCCTATAGCACGAGCAATCCTGCTTTTAACCCTAGAATGCTACCCCTTGAAAAACTTACGAGAATGGTAATCATTCGTCTCCCAGAAGACATGAGTTTTGGCAAACTTAAAACTCATTTTAAAAGTTACCAAAACATACCAAAAAAATTATATTACATGCAGATGATTTCCTGACATCCAATCTTCAAATAAGCAAGAAAGTAAAATGTATTTATTTTCGAAGCAATCTTTAAGCATTTTAGAGTGATGCTCTCCGCGCATTGCTCTAGAACTGGGTTGTCCAACCCAAATGACCTTGCGGGTCTCTTCGGAAAAGCATTATAATCTCGCGGGTAGTACATAAAAATATGTACCTTTATATCAGATTTGGAAACGGAAAAGCATTTATTGAGTGAAAATTTAAAACAGAATGAATTATTGTTATTGTTTTCATTATTTTTCATGTATACAGACATGGATAATATAATAATGTTTATATAGTATAATAATGAAATGATCAAATAATGTTTAAAATATTACAGTTGCCATTTTCTTGAAAATTACGGTGTTCCTTTTGAATTGATCTTTTGCTACTCATTGTTGAAATTTGATAATGCTGTCATTCACACAAACGATTAAGTATACTTTGCCCTTTATCTTAACCGTCCTGAATATTTTTATTTTTTTTTTTTTGAAACTCAGAAAACATCTCTGACTGCATCTTGTTTTTTTGGGCACTCCAAACAGAAAAGGTGGAGGAGAAATGAAAGTCGCACACACAGAGAATCATGTACCATCCATAGTAAAGGATAAGCATAATGAAATTCGGAATTTATTGAAAAAGTAACTTATTACAGAAAAAATCTAATGTAACTGTTTGATAAAATATAAATCTATTTTAATGTAAAGGACATTTCTATTATCGAAAAGGATTTATTTTAAAACAAGAACAGGTAACAGGCAAATACATTGTAGATTTATATAATTTATATATATATATATATAAATATAAATTTCCCCTCAAATAAATTTCAAAATGAAAAACTTTAAAAACATGATTTTTAAAAAAGAGTCAGCGGGCCGCAACTTACTTACATGTGGCCCGCGTGTTGAACACTCCTGCTCTAGAACATGATAAATAAAATTTTCGTGTTCATTCTACGCAACTTACATGGGAAAAAAGACAGATTTCCCAGCTTTTAGTTTCCAATTGTTCAGGTGGTTGAATGTTCTACTCCAATTTCAAAAGTTTACAGATAATTGTCCTTGTTGCTCGGGGCAAAGTTGATACATTTATACGTTTCTTCAACCATGGCGTAATAAGAGCTTCACTTAACTTTATCGCAAACTTTCTTCCAAATAATACTTTTTCAGATTTGTGAGCCATATTATGTATATACATAACATATGCATTCACTTAACTGATATTTATCATGCTATCTGTAATTTCGTGATTTTGAACTTCAATAAGATTTTCATTTTCTGAAATAAAATTATCATCATCAATTAACTCTTTTAATAATTCCCAGATAGCCTCTCAGGCTTACCCAAAAGTTTTCTTCGCGAAAACGTTTTGAAATCATTTCGAAAACGTAGGGAAAAAAACTAAGACAGATTCTTATATAATTCCAAACGTTACTGCTACCCATCCGTCTGTCGAACTAAGATTGTTCTAAAAATACTATTTGCGAAAATATTTTGAGAAAAAGAAATATCATTATCTGGAGCGGAGTGGAGTGAGTGTAGAGTTTTATGGCGCAAGAGCCAATTTTGGCTATGCTGCGCCAACATTATCTGTAGCAGCCAAGGTCCTATGAAGGTACTGAGTTGTATGTTACATTTCCTGTTTGGGGGGGGGTACAAGATTATTTCTTATAGCCGTAGTCTGCTATACGAATGGGTAGCATTCTAGGGTTAAACTCTCCCAGCTGAGCATCTCATATGAGCAGAGCGAGCTTACCCTCGTCTCACTGGCTCGAAATTTTAATCACACAGGCTACAAAGTTTTGAAAAATGCAAAAGATGTTTTCAATGATTTTTGTATTATTTAGTGTGCTGATTTCGAAAGTGACTTCCATTTTCCCCCATCACGCCAGGATTTTTTTAAGTCCATGTCAAAATTTTTGCTAAGCCCCTATTTGAAAAAAAATTCTCTCAAACAATTTAGCCTGGGCAATTTGGCAACAGCGTTTTTTATTCAGTTAAATATATGTAAATGTTGGTTCTTAAAGAGGAAAGTTAATTTCTCAGCAATTAGATGAAAACCATTGTTTCTAGACCTCACAGGTTGTCTCTGATCGTAATTAAACAAGAAATTTCTTTAAGATTTATACATTTTACATCCAATTATAGTGTAGTTTCTAAAAGAAAATCACCAACATACTATTTTAATTCGTTTTTGTTATGGTCTTTTCATAAAATTGTTGATTGAACAAGAGTGGCAAAAATTATGCTTGTGTTTATAAAAGTTTGAAGCATATTTTAAAATACGTAAGAAAGTAAAAGAAACAAAACTTCTCCTAGGGTGCGTTCTCTTTTTCCTTTGAAACTTTTTTTGATGTTCTTCCCTTATATTTAATCTGAGGCCTATCTCGTTTAACATCCAACAATAGTCGGCTAGCATGTTCTTGACCATTCTTCCTTGATATTTGATTTCCTTGATTCTTTCTTGATCCATATCTTTGATGTCTTGATGGAACCTTTCCCCCCGTTCTTTACTGATTAATCCTAAATTTTCGAGGGGGAAAGTGCACATGTGAGTGAAGGAAGTGTACTTTCACACTCATGGAGCAACCTAACTCTTAATTTCTCTAGCTTATTCACTATAATTCTTTTACAGTCAAGATCCTTGTAATTGCCAAGAAACTTTCCGACCACATCTTTGAAATTAACCCATGCTTCTTTTTCCTTTGCTGTCATTCAAGTCTCAAATTCGATACTGTTCATAAGCTTGCGAGTATTTGGACCAAGAAAAATTCCCTCTTTCAGCTTGGTTTTGGATAAACCTAGAAATATTTTGCACAGGTATTTGAAACAATCACCATCTTTAGGAATAGCTGTTTCCCAAACTGCTTCATTACACATAACTTTATATGAAGAGGGGGTAACAATACTTTGTAAAACTCAAATGAGCTCATATCACATTCAACCGAATCCCATTCTTGGTGCCTGGCTTAAGATTTTGTCTTTCCGACCATTTGGTTTTGAACCAACGTTGAGCCTTATCGTGGCTGTCCCACTCATCTGGGAACTTTGCATATCAGCCTTGTTGATCAAGAAGGATGCAGATAATAACTATTAGACCCTCACAAATTTTCCAACTGGGATCGGTATATTTTATTTTGTTGAGGATGAGAGCCGGAGTTTTATAGTGTTCTTTGAAATGAACAGAATATCCAACTGGTACAGATGCGTACAGACTTCCATGATGAAGGACGGCCTTAAGGCTCCTTTTTGATAAATCTATAAACAGCCTCCATTCATCTTTATCGTAGGTGATGTTACATTTGCTCACCAATCCGGAAACATTTGAACAATAGACCGGGTTCTCATCTTCCCAAATCCCTTTTCCCCAAACTGGGGCTTTTGGGGGGTGTGAATCTACGGGGGCGTGAGCAAATTCAAAAGTCGAAAAATTTTTTTTATTTAATCAAATTTGTTTGTTTACCTTCAAAAAATAATAAATACATTTTGACATAGTAAAAAATAAAATACACATTTACAATGATATGTTACACTTATAAATGTATCATTGCTACAAAATGTATTTTATAATTAATTTAAAAGTACAAAATTAAGAACACATTTTAAAAATTACCAAAATGACCCATGAGCTTGCTAATAAAATTATATAAAATTAACACTTATCTTGATAATTTTTTTACCTTTTTAATTTAAACCCTTAACTGCGAAAAAGTTACGCGATTCCTTCCCAAGCCAACCGTTTTCAGTAGACACGCGTATCGTGTTTTTGGGGGGGGAGTAACAAATAATCGAAATAAGTAAATTTTCGAAACACTTCGGTTCTTTTTTTGCACTCCCAAAATTGGAAAAATTTTTGGAAACGGGGACAGAAAGATCCTTCGGAAGGACGTATATACACGTTGGGGAAAAAAAGCTTTGACTGAGGAAAATTTATATATGCCTTTTAGAGGTTAAAGTCGTATTAACTTTGCGTTAAAGTATAGTATTAGTGAATTTGCATTTTTATTTTTTGAAAGGGGGCGCATAAATTCTGATTGAATATTGGGTCGGGAAAATTGAAAATTTGAGAAGCACTGCTCAAAGTACTTAACAAACCCATTCTTGATTCCGTACCAAACAAAAATGGTTCCCTTGGCCAATCAGCCTTTTTTTTTTTTCAATCCGGAATCCCAAAAGTTCAACAGACTTTTTTTTAAAAAGGCCCGCTTTTTAATCTTAAGTTCAACCTGGGGGGGTGGGTGAAACACTCCAGAGGGCATATTCGGGGCGAGGGACAAACCATCCTGTGATGACTATGTCATCCGGGTCCCGTGTAGAGGTGTGGGGTTATCAAAATGATGAGACATATTGGGTTCTTTAAAACCTTTTATTGAATAACATATTCAATTTAATTGACAACTTTCTTAAAAGGGGAGTTAAACCCCCCCCCTTTTCAAGTCAGATCCCCTGATTTTATCTTTATAATAAAAAACCGATTCACTTTTCCTATACAAAAAAATTACCTTTTGGTCTCCCTTTCCCTTTAGTGATTAGTAATATCTATAATGTCACTTTATATGCGGATTCCCAAATTTTTATTGGGAAAGTATCTTTTTTCTAGATATAGGACATCTAACTCTTTATCCGAAAATTCCCCCTAAGTTATCTCTAAACTTGCCGCCACTTATCATCAAAGTTTACCTTTTAAAAATATATCTCATTTAAATTTTTATCTGTTTATCTTCCGGTAGGGGTTGGGAAAAATTTTTCCATTAATGTGGCCGTCAAAAAAACTTAAGTTTTGTAAGCAGAAGGACGCGAGGGGCGTCACAACCCCTGAAGAAAAACGTGATTTACTTAAGGGTTCTCAATCCCAAAAAATTCGTGTCAAAACTCTATTTCTGAATCTCTTGCTTTC